>WWET01003992.1:93701-105586 GCA_011038615.1 Limnodynastes dumerilii | reverse complement strand
GCAGTAAGGGCAGCAGAGCATTGTGCCCCATGTACATTGTGCTGTTCTATTGCAGCCGCAATTCTATTTATACCTAAACTAAGGATTTTGTTATTGCGTTGCAAACTAGTATCGATGTGCCGCATACAACTATTCTGTTTCATCATAAATCTTCTCTGGGTATTATCCATATTTTCAAGCCTTTCAGACCTATTAGGGGGTCTGCTGGCAAAGAAAGGTCTTTGCTAATTGTAGCTTGCGTTGGGATGTTTTCCTCAGTCAAATTCTCCTGTTCAGTAGGAATTGATTCTGGTACAAAGTCCAGAGTAACATATTCATCCTGCATGTGTTCCATTTCAGGATTGACTGCTGGCAGTTCCAAAACATTGGATTTAAAGAATGTTTCTACAGAGAAATGAGAAGAACTAATATTAATTAATGCTGCGTGTTTTAAATTTAAATAGTTGACCATAGCAACAAACCATATTCCAAATATGAGTATTTTGTTATTTAAAATATATAATGTGCTATGAAGTCAGATTTGTTGCTATGGCCTACATCAACACTTTTCTGATATAGCACCTTGATACTTAACTAATGTTGCATGTTTAATTTTCAGACACATGTTGAAATGGTTCACTCACCATCCTCTGGAGCCTGTGATTGTGGACTTTGTGCTGTCCTATCATGTGCAGAAGAATGAGGAGGCGCAGGAACAGACATAACTTGGCTTAGTGGTTGGCTGATGGCACCGGATGGACCTATGTCAGAATCATACAAAAACATGTGTCTTGTATTTTTTATGACATATATAAAATTTATGTTACATTATGAAAACAAATAACATTATTATACTTTTTAAATGACATTCTGGTTTGTTTTTGTTTTCTTTATAATTTTAGAAGTACAATATTGTTGCCACATATATATGTACCATTAGATTAATATATACCTTCATATGTGTCATCCGTGTCGTTCACGTTTACACCTACAACAAGTTCAAGGGGCAGAGTATCTCGCACTTTCTCCTCATAACTATTGTAGGTTATGGTAGCTAGCTTGTTTTTGACAAGGCGCTTTATGTCTGAAAAGCGTTTGCGGCAATTATCTTCTGTTCTACGGTACGCCGTACTAGCGACGGCGGCCGTAGCTCTGGATCAGGCCCATTATTACTACTTTTATTTTCTAAGGGGTGGAGCTTAACCCCCATAAATAGGATTACAGGATACCATATTCTTTTAGCCTTGAAAAAGACCGACACTACGGTAGAAACGCGTTGGAAGTATATCCTTATCCTAAACAACCCATGTATATGACCTAGGGACTTTTGGCCACTGACCCAGAAAGGTTAACATATGGTGTTGTGTGAAAAAGTTCAAAGAAACCTTTATGTGAATGTAACAAGAACTTTTATTGTGAGTATCCATTACTAGGAATTTTTAAACATTGTTTCAAAATAATCGTTATTACACCAGGGCTTGGTGCTGCTTGTCTATTTTCTCTCTTCTTCTACGGGGGATGCTCAGAACGGAGCCATAGCAGTACAGCACTTTTCAGCCTGTCACCCGGAAGGAGCCTTTGAACTGCTGATGCATCAGCTGATCAGACAACCGCTGACAGAGCCCCTGAACTCTGCACGAGGAGGACGCTACCACGGGAGAAAAAATGGGGAGCACAACGATTCCTCAAGCTTCGCATCTGGATACTAAACAGGACTTCAGAACTGTGAGCTATCCAACCTTTTTTGATCTGAACTGAGACTATTTGAAGTTTAAATTGCTGTTATCACTGCGCTATATCCATAGACTTACTTTTCTTACCATATAATATTGTCTATTAGGCATTTACCTTGTGCAAGCCTAATTAGGTCTAAAGGGAGCAGCAGATACAAAGTGAGCGCTAAAAATCCTGTGATACCTTTTCTATACCTACAAAAATATCCCTCTTGGTTCATAATAAACACTACTGCATTTATGTAGTCTAGCAGTTAAAGTGAAACTTAAAAATCATGAAGTTACACATTTAATGATATTTTTAGAGACATGAACACATTAATTAAGCCACATGCATAATGAAGTCTTGAAAAATTAGATGCTCTATATATCACACAGAAGCTGAGGTGTTGTTAACAAATGCACCACTCTATTCTATTATTTATTAAAAAAGATAATGGACAATTTACATGAGCAAAGGTTTTAAACAAATACTAACATTAAACTATTAATTACATGTAATGCTTTTAAAACAACTGACATGTTACTTACATATAGGAAATATCAGAAGTCTGGAACTTTCTATGACACAGAGCTTCACAAAATGGCTACTTGTCAGCTAGTCACACACCAAACTCACTCTGAAGACTAAAGCAGGAAGTAAAGCGCCTTTAAATAGATCTCACAATGAACTATCGCATTTTTTAATGGTCGCCATAGATTTGGAATGCATCTACGGCGAGTTACATGTTAAAAACACATTTCACATAGAAGTCTATGGGTTTGTTAAAATTGCTATAATCAGGGGCGATTTCAATCGCCATTAAACACATCGCGATACATCGCTGTAGTTTCCAAATCGATGATCAAAATCGATTCTTAGTAAATTTAGTGATTTGAGTGCACAAAATCGCAATCAAACTACGGCGATGATGAGCGATTTACAATAGCGATTTCAATTCAACTTTAGTAAATTTAGCCCCAAATGTTTTAACAACATTAGGGAGTATGAGTGATTTTTATCATCAATACATTTTTATTGAAGCAAAGGATATAGGGGTACAGAAAAAAAGGGGGGAGGGGGGGTTCAGGGGAACAAACAGGGGGAACAATAAGATAAAAATACAGAACAAGAAATCCTTCATACAATAGAGGTAATGATACATACTGCAATATGTCTGGCAAAGACAACTTTAACAAACGAGACAAGGTCCTATTGGCTTAAAGTACAAGGAGTTACAGTAGGGCATGTCATACCACACAATAACATATTAAAGAAAAACTCTATCCACTACATACACTCATCGAAAGGTCAGGGGGAACAGACTCTAGTTTTCACCAGGACTCGCCTCTGCTGCTACACAGTCCGACCAAGATAACCACTTAAACAACGGGGAAGAGGATATTGCCTCATATGGAACATCGAGTGTCTCCATAGTAAAGCTAAATTCTATTTGGGCAACAATTTTGGCTAAAGGGGGAGTAGCGGGCTTCTTCCACTGTTGTGCGATGGCATCTTTCGTGGCGATTAGGAGATGGCCTAGGACATAACGCTTATTTCCAGGGACGGAGGGTGGGAAAAGAGGAAGTAGGTCCAGTGCCGGGTCAGGTACAATTGAGCATCTCAGGATCTTGGAAGCTAGGGTAAATACTTCTGACCAAAGAGGGCAAATGAGGGGGCAGGGCCAAAAAACATGAAAGAGATCACCTTCCAGACCACAATTCCTCCAACACAGTTTCGACTAGGAAGGCCACATTTTATGTAATTTAGCCGGGGTGAGGTAAAGCCTATGTAGCTGTTTCACATACATTTCAATATGGTTCATACATTTCGAGATGCGGAAGGCAGAGACAAAGATATGGTTCCATTCTGCAAGCAAAATGGACCACCCAAGGTCGCTCTCCTATAGGACTTGGGCAGTAGTCTTACTAGAATTATCCGGAGTAATGGGAAATCTATACCAGGAGGAAATAGTTCCTCTATTGTCCACTGAAGAGAGCTTGCGCACTAAGATTTCTGGAGGAGGTAACAGCGTCCCCGGAGATTTGCTAACGGTACCAAACCAGTGTTTAATTTGGAGATATTGATAAGTAGCTGAGATGGACAGACCAAATTTACTGATCAAATCAGGCAAGGGCAAGAGGCGACCTAATGGCAAGATATCTGTGAGCTCCCGAACTCCATGGGAAATTCAAACTGATAAGTTGAAGTGGGGAATAAACTGCTGTAGCGCTCTAATAGACAAATTCCTAGTGGGCAGATAACGCTAGTTTTACGATTCAGAGCCCTATCCCAAATTTTTAAGGAATCTATCATAGATCTCAAGGGAGATATCAAATGGGGGCAGAATTGTGGGGGAAGCCACGACAGATCTCTCAATGGTACCCAAGGACTCAAACTCCCATTCCAGCTGGACCCAAGGCTTTGTAGAAGCAGCATCAGACCAATCCCATAGGAATGATAGAATACATGCCTCTTGGTAAGTCCCTAAATCAGGTAATCCAAGGCTGCCTAATTGCTTAGGAAGGGACATCCAGGAGCAGGCGATCCAGGGAGCCCTCCCCTTCCAGACGTATGTGGACATAAGTCTAGTGAATTTAGCCATTTCCGACCTAGGAAAGATGTACAGGCCTGAACGAAAGATATACATTATTTTAGGGAGCAGGGACATCTTAAATGCAGCCAATCACCCCAGCCAAGAGATCTCGTGGTTAAGTCATGCAGAGGTTAAAGAGGAAAGTTGGGTATAGAGGGGGGACAGATTCACTGAGAACACCTTCTCCAATTAATTAGGAATGTGGATTCCCAGATATACTAAGGACGTAGCTTTCCAGCAATAGGGGAATTTCTGTCATAGATTTTGCAAAGTAGCCAAAGGCACATTTATGGGAAGAGCTTCTGACTTATTTGTATAATTTATATTAGGAAACCGCGCAAAAGGTATCCAGTAAATTGTGAAGCGGCAACAACGAGATCTCTGGATCAGTGACAAAAAGCAGCACATCGTCCGCAAAGACACATAGCTTGTGTATCGTATCATTGACAGTGAGGCCAGGGAAAAGAGGAGAAGCCCGGATGTATGCTGCCAAAGGTTCAATTGAGAGCGCAAATATGAGCGGGGAGTGTTGAGTGCAATTGGAGATCGGGAACTTAGGGATCAAGAACCCATTGCTATTCTAGCTGAGGGCCTTATAGAAAGGTAGAATGGTTCTAAAGATAGAACCTTGAAGCCCAAACTTACTCAAGACAGACTCCGTGTAGCCCAAATGAAGTCTGTCAAACGCCTTTTCGGGGTCTAGCGACAGCAAGACTAGTTCAGTGGAATTGAGGTTAGCCCAATCAACAATGTCGAGGACTCTGCGAGTGTTATCGAGGCCCTGGCACCCCGTGATAAAACCCACTTGATCTGGGTGAATGATGTTTGGCATTAAGGGACCCAGGCTATTCGCAATAAGGCGTGCATATATTTTTAGGTCCGTATTAAGGAGGGCAATGGGTCTAAAATTTTTTAATGCATTAGGGGGTTTGCCAGGTTTAGGGATAGTAATGATATGGGCCTCTAGCATCTCTTTGGGAAAATGACCAACCTCAGAAGCCGAGTTAAAAAGGAAAACGTGGATAGGGCACAGGGTGCTTGAAAAATGGATGAATAAGTTGTTAATATAACCATCAGATCCCAGAGCTTTATCCTTTGGTAAAACACAAATATAAGTTCAGAAAACAGCGCTAATATAAATACAAAAATGGATAAATGTCTAAAATCTAAGAACTAAAAAGCGGCATACAGTAAAAAATATATATAAATAACAAATCCTAGATAAAAAGTCAATCCTTGATAGAACAAAGTACCTTTTTATCAAAGGATAAGAAAACCTTAAAAACAAAAGTTCAATCCCTGGAGATAGTTGTCCTTAAGAATCCTTAAAAAATCTTTAAACAGTCTCTCAGGAAAAAACATAAATCCAAGGGGTACATGTGGAGAAAGAAATAAATGTGAACCGCGTCGGAGAGGAGTCTTCAATGTTCAATAATAGGTCTGGATATCCAACATGTTTCGGGCTTTGCCCTTTCTCAAGAATGATCCAGACAGTGAATAGAAAGGAAGTTATAAGGGCACCCACTGTGACATGGTATCCGGTGGCGTGAATGTTGTTATGGTGATACGGGCGCTTCCTGTTGCATATTGTCGTGAGATTTCCATGATGACCTGACTGGCGTCTGGGAACAGAAAAAAACCAACATAACACACCCACTGTATGTCGCTAAACACACAAGATATCTTTAAAATAAAATGGTGATTAACAATCCCTACCAAGACACTTGGAGATCTAAACTCGGATGTTATATATCATGGAAAAACCATTTAAAAGGTTATAAAAATATCAGAACTGGCCTCACTTACGGATAGCATATAACTAGTAGCAGATAGGCACACTTAGAATAGAACTATCTAAAAGAAAGGTAAGTATGTTACATGATAGCCAGATATACACAGAATAAACATGCACAAGAAAAATATAAAATACAAATATAGATAAATAAAACTGCGTGAAAGAACATATAGAACCTAATTATGTTTAAGGTTAAAAAGTATAAAAATTTCAACCTACCTAATAGACAGTCTTAACTAGTAACTGATAGGTCCACTTAGTACAAACTATCTATAAGAAGGGTGAGTATCATATGATCCCCAATATGTGAACACACATGATAAATGCAACAACCAAACTCAATCATGAACAGTTGAGAACAAGAATATAATATCTTATAGCTGTCTAAATAAACATAAATCTCATAGAGCCCTGACTGAACTTATAAGACATTAATTACTGACTGGTAAGCACACCTAATATGCCCTATTGTCAGATGGACCTATATAGAGAAAATATTCAATAAATACTATCTGACTCCATTGAAAAACATAGGTCTTCAAAAAAGTGTATGTGTAAAAAGCAACAACAGAATATATTAAAAACTGTATAAGATCTAAGATCAAAATGTGATTACTTGGACTGGGAACAAATTACACTAAAGGGATCTGCGATACGGATTCCAAAAGATGCCCAGGCATATTGAACGTACGTTTAAGTGATTATTTAAAACAAGTAAAAATCATATTTGTTAGTGGATACTAATTCTTAGGTGAAATAGTGGAGTAAATTATTCCTACAAGGTGGGGAAAAGATGAATTAACTATTCACATTTAAAGTGCAAATCTGGGGGTATTACTAAACCTAGCCTTTCAGATAGGACCCATACATTATAAAGTGTTAACATCGGGGAAAAGTGCTACAATATTAATTCTACAAATACATCTTAAGATTAAAAATGTTCTAATACCTCAAATAAATATATCAACATTAATTTATGAACACATGTGAGATCATAAAAAAGGGGGTGTTGACCATATAATTAATAATAAATAGTGAAAAAAATATACAATGATTGTATCCATTGGACCGTACGGGATGTGGACAGAGTATTGGACCAAAAGGGGGGGGTTTAAAATGATTGAAAGTGAGAGAATAAGATCAAATTACACCGAAAAGATTCTCCTACCGGACCCAAAAGAAGGGGAGGGGGGAAATAAGGTGGGGGCGGTATTCAAATGATTATCGGCACACCTTTGCAGGAGGATTTTGAAGTGAAAAGGTATCCGATATTACATATATACAAAACATCATCACCAACCTTCTGGGGATGTCATGACCTACCTTAGGAGTTGGGAGTTCACCTACAACACCCGGTAATCTCTGGAAGTCTCCCATCCAGATACTTGCTGGGCCCAGACCTGTATAGCTTCCAAGATCGGATGAGTTTGGGCACATCCAGGCTGGTATGATTGTAGGTGTTCTGTCTCTCTATCTTCGGTGCTGTGGAGCAAACAGGGGCTGGTGAGACTAGATCAAACAGAGTAAATATTGTACAAATTATAAAAAACAATTTACTTCAAAATCCTGATTCAGGCCTCTCGGTTGTAGGGAATCAAAATGAAAAATGAGTCTCCAATGTTTGTCCACCCTCTCAATCCCACAGAAATTCACAAGATCAGTGGTCTTGCAGCCATGATGGTTTTTAAAGTGCAGTGACATGGGATGCCCCTCTAGACCCCTTTGGATGTTTCTGAGATGTTCTGCCAATCTCATCTTCAAGGATTTGAGGTGTGCCCAATGTATAATAAACCACACTTGCACTCTAAGGCATATATGCAGTTTTTCATGTTACACGTTATGAATTCATTGATCTTATGATTTTTTGATGCAGTGGTAGAATTAAATACTTAAAGCAAAACACAAAAAGGTTTTTATTATGGTGTGAACTTATTGGTGCGCACTCAATCTCCAGTGACTTAGGGTTAATATATATAATAGAACATAAATTTTATTGGATATGCATTAAAAAAAAAGCGAATATTGGCTTTAAGTCTATAATAATAGGTGGTACTTAGCTGCACCAAGGTGTAAAATTATACAATATTGTTAAAGTGTTATCAACACTATTATATCTCCATACTTATTATCTGTGCGAGTATATTCAATTCTTTACTACAAATGTATTCAATATTTATTTCACTCTATTGTTATAGACTTTAAAATCAACTGTAACAAATCTGTCTCAGCTTCTAATCACTGTGTTTCCAAATTTTTCAGCCTTTTATAAAGAATAATTTCAAGAAATAATTAAAGCATCAAAAAATAAGCCGATAATTGTTTAGTATATTATTAGTGAATTCCAACATAAATTCTCCTAAGTATTAATAAATGATTTAGAATAGGTGTTTAGTTCTTGGTTATACTATTCTCATTAGGAAAATATATAGAGAGATAGTCTGTGCTTTAAATCTTTGGGTAAATAGAAGGTGCTTAATATTTCCTATATTTGTATAAAGAACAGGCTTTAAATACTCCTTAATATTAATACATGATTTGGAATAGATATTTAGTTCTTGGTCATTCTATTTTCATTAGGACAATATATAAAGAAATATTCTGTGCTTTAAGTTTTTAGGCAAATAGAAGGTGCTTAATATTACCTATATTTGTATAAAGGACAGACTTGTTATCGTGGTCTCTACATGGAGCAAATAGCTATTTTATATCAAATAAACAAATGAATAATATTTATAACAAACGGCTATTGATAGTAGCCGCTAAAAATGATGATCTATACTTAGACCTTAGGGCTCTCAGGCACCTGCACACGTTTATTGCATGTGCTAATGTAATGATACAAATGATTTACTCCTCCTCGCGCTATGATTGAGTTCAGTGAGGAAGTAAAAAGGATCTATAAGCTATAATCTATAAGCTATAGGCGGCAGACTGCTCCAGTCTAAAGATCCAAAGATTAGTTTTTTTTTATTTATAAATAGGCTGCATTTGTAAATAATTATAAGTGGAGCTAGAGACAGAGGGCCTGATCCAGAGCTATGACCGCAAGTGAGCGTACGCTCATCGTAAGCGAAAATTTGTGAAAAAAAACGCACTACGCATGTGCAGTATGACAACTTCCGGTCGACCGAAGGACATGAGCGAACAGCGAGCGTATTTTCAGCGTATTTTTCGCTCAAGGGGCGTGCGTTTTGTACGACGATAGTCTGGACGCTCGAGTTACTACACAGAGGCGGGGATAGCCATTTAAATTGTACAGTATGGGCGTGCTAAGCCCAGTACGACCAGCGTATCGGTACAAAAATTCACACGTATGCTGGAAAATCTTAGGGTAGGGTTCAGACGCCGTAAGCAGTTACAATCAATGGGAGTGTTATGGGCGTGAAAGTTTTTACGCCCGGCCGTACGTTCTCTACGCTCGCGGGCGATTGCGTTCATAGCTCTGGATCAGGCCCTCTGTCTCTAGCTCCACTTATAATTATTTACAAATGCAGCCTATTTATAAATAAAAAAAAACTAATCTTTGGATCTTTAGACTGGAGCAGTCTGCCGCCTATAGCTTATAGATTATAGCTTATAGATCCTTTTTACTTCCTCACTGAACTCAATCATAGCGCGAGGAGGAGTAAATCATTTGTATCATTACATTAGCACATGCAATAAACGTGTGCAGGTGCCTGAGAGCCCTAAGGTCTAAGTATAGATCATCATTTTTAGCGGCTACTATCAATAGCCGTTTGTTATAAATATTATTCATTTGTTTATTTGATATAAAATAGCTATTTGCTCCATGTAGAGACCACGATAACAAGTCTGTCCTTTATACAAATATAGGAAATATTAAGCACCTTCTATTTACCCAAAGATTTAAAGCACAGACTATCTCTCTATATATTTTCCTAATGAGAATAGTATAACCAAGAACTAAACACCTATTCTAAATCATTTATTAATACTTAGGAGAATTTATGTTGGAATTCACTAATAATATACTAAACAATTATCGGCTTATTTTTTGATGCTTTAATTATTTCTTGAAATTATTCTTTATAAAAGGCTGAAAAATTTGGAAACACAGTGATTAGAAGCTGAGACAGATTTGTTACAGTTGATTTTAAATTCTTCCCTCTATTCCTTTCACTATTTTCGCTTTTTTTTTTTTTAATGCATATCCAATAAAATTTCTATTATACATATTAATTTAACCTTAAGTCACTGGAGATTGAGCGCGCACCAATAAGTTCACACCATAATAAAAACCTTTTTGTGTTTTGCTTTAAGTCTATAATAATAGGTTGCACCAAGGTGTAAAATTATACAATATTGTTAAAGTGTTATCAACACTATTATATCTCCATACTTATTATCTGTGCGAGTTTATTCAATTCTGTAGAATTAAATACGTCAACCTTCTTAGGACCTTTGACGGTATTGCACATGGCGCAGTCTCCATAACGAAAAAAACCTTTGGTGTTAATTATACCCTTGGTTTGGTTGGAGCCAAAGGCACTGACCACCAAATGGTTCTTTAAGATGGGGGCCTTCCTATAGATGAACTTGGGAGTTTGTCCTACATGGCCCTTAAGTTCTTCATCGTTGGTCAATAGATGCCAGTGTTTGGAGATTATATTTTCTACATCTCGGTGTTGGCTGTTAAACTGGCTAATAAAAGGAATGATATCGCCCAAAGGATGACCTTTCTTTTTCATTTTGGGAATCAGTAAAGTTTGTCTATCTGTATCTCTTATTTCTAAAATGGTCTTATCTAAGATTCCTTCTTGATAGCCTTTTTGTAAGAACTGTTGCTTCATTTTTTAGCATGAATATCAAAGGTTTCAATGTTTGTGCAATTACGCTTCTACCGCATAAATTGTCCCTTGGGTATATTTCTAAGCCATTAATGATGATGATGGCTGTCTACAGGAATATATGAGTTGGTGTCAGTACTCTTTATATAATTCTAAGTTTTAATTTGTAAGTTCTCAATGAAGATGTTTAGATCAAGGTAATCTACTGTTTCACTGCTTTTGGTGTAGGTTAGCTTGATATTCAGGTCATTTATGTTTAGTTCTATACAAAATTGTTCTAAATCCTCTTTGGACCCTCCCCAAATAAAGAAAATGTCATCAATATAGCACTACCAGGAGACCAGGTTTGCCCCTCCCTTGGGAAGGATGGAAAACTCCCAGTAGGCTAAAAAAAGGTTGGCAAACCCGGTCCCCATAGCTGTATCGCGCAATTGAATGTAAAAATCCCTGTTGAAAAAAAAATAATTATTGGTCAATATGAACTGGATCCCAGCCAAAAGAAAATCTATTAAATTCTTATCCCACGAAGTACATCCAAGGTAGAATTTAATAGCTTCTAAACCCATACTGTGGTCTATAATGGTGTAGAGGGAGGATATATCGGCGGTGACCATACAGTACTACACACAATATCTATTAGCTTATGCAGAATATCTGTTGTGTCTTTGATATATGAAGGTATCATCGTCATCAACTTTTGTAGGTGCGAATCAATGAATTGGGACATAATGGCTGTTATGGATCCTGTCCCTGCAACAATTGGCCGACCTGGGGGTTTATTAATGTCTTTATGTATCTTGGGTAGTGTATAGATGACTGGTATATTTGGTTCTTTGTTGTACATATATTCCTTCTCCTTTTGGGTAATGGCATTTTTAAGTTTATAATCCTCAAGGAGTTTCACCAACTTGGTTTGAAAAGTAATGGTGGGATCCCAGTTCAATTTACAAAAGGTGAGGGGGTCCTGTAGTTGTCTATTTATTTCTGAACAACC
>WWET01003992.1:81706-92673 GCA_011038615.1 Limnodynastes dumerilii | reverse complement strand
AGGGGGGGGGGGGGGGGGGTGTTCAAAATGCTGTAGAATATTAAGCAGAAATAGATAGACAACTACAGAACCCCCTCACCTATCGTAAATTGAACTGGGATCCCACCATTACTTTTCAAACCAAGTTGATGAAACTCCTTGAGGATTATACACTTAAAAATGCCATTACCCAAAAGAAGAAGGAATATATGTACAACAAAGAACCAAATATACCAGTCATCTCTACACTACCCAAGATACATAAAGACGTTAATAAACCGCCAGGTCGGCCAATTGTTGCAGGGACAGGATCCATCACAGCCAATATATCCCAATTAATCGATTCGCACCTACAAAAGTTGATGACGATGATACTTTCATATATCAAAGACACAACAGATATGCTGCATAAGCTAAAAGATATTGTGTGGAGGGAGGGGTACTGTATGGTCACCACCGATGTATCCTCCCTCTACACCATTATAGACCACAGTAAGGGTTTAGAAGCTATTAAGTTCTACCTTGAACGTATTTTGTGGGATAAGAATTTAGCAGATTTTCTTTTGGCTGGGATCCAGTTCATATTGACCCATAATTATTTTTTTTTCAACAGGGATTTTTACATTCAGTTGCGGTACAGCTATGGGGACCAGGTTTGCCCCATGTTATGCCAACCTTTTTTTTAGCCTTCTGGGAGAATTTCATCCTTCCCAAGGCAGGGGCAAACCTGGTCTCCTGGTACCACTATATTGATTACATTTTCTTTATTTGGGGAGGGTCCAAAGAGGATTTAGAACAATTTTGTATAGAACTAAACATAAATGACCTGAATATCAAGCTAACCTACACCAGAAGCAGTGAAACAGTAGATTAACTTGATCTAAACATCTTCATTGAGAACTTACAAATTAAAACTCAGAATTATATAAAGAGTACTGACACCAACTTATATATTCCTGTAGACAGCCATCATCATCATTTATGGCTTAAAAATATACCAAGGGGACAATTTATGTGGTTGAAGTATAATTGCACAGACATTGAAACCTTTGATATTCATGCTAAAAAAATGAAACAACAGTTCTTACAAAAAGGCTATCAAGAAGGGATCTTAGTTAAGACCATTTTAGAAATAAGGGGGGCAGATTGACAAACTTTACTGATTCCCAAAACAAAAAAGAAGATCATCCTTTGGGCGATATGATTCCTTTTATTAGAAAAAATTATCTCCAAACACTGGCATCTATTGACCAACAATGAAAAACTTAAGGACCATGTAGTACAAACTCCCAAGTTCATCTATAGGAAGGCCCCCATCTTAAAGAACCATTTGGTGGCCAGTGCCTATGGCTCCAACCAAACCAAGGGTATAATTAACATTTTCGTTGTGGCGACTGCGCCATGTGCAGAACCGTCAAAGGCCCTAAGAAGGTTGACGTATTTAATTCTACCACTGCATCAAAAAGTCATAAGATCAATGAATTCATAACTTGTAACACGAAAAACTGCATATATGCCTTAGAGTGCAAGTGTGGTTTATTATACATTGGGCGCATCCCATGTCACTGCACTTTAAAAACCATCATGGCTGCAAGACCACTGATCTTGTGAATTTCTGTGGGATTAAGAGGGTGGACAAACATTGGAAGAGGTTTGACCACGGCACTGGCTGGCCAAGGAAGAAATTACACTCATTTTTCATTTTGATTCCCTACGACCGAGAAGTAAAATGGCTTTTATAATTTGTACAATATTTATTCTGTTTGATCTAGTCTCACCAGCCTGAATCAGGATTTTGAAGTAAAATGGTTTTTATAATTTGTACAATATTTATTCTGTTTGATCTAGTCTCACCAGCCCCTGTTTGCTACACAGCACCGAAGATGGAGAGACGGAACACCTACTATCATATCAATATAAAAAAAAAGACTACCCCGAAAAGATATTGACAATATTGGCCTCAACGAAACTATAGATCTAGACTTTGGAGATAACTAGTTTTCCTGTTGACACTGTAAACATTAATTAGTTGTCCCTATCTGTTCTAGAGTGTTCCTGTGTCCGGTGACTTTCCCCCCCCCCCTCTTTGGAAGTCAATTTTGGGCAGTGGGTAATAGTATGCTGCTGTGCAGCTTTCCTTCTCCTTTATTCTTTTCCCTTTCCTCTACCTATAAGTGGGGATAAATAGAATTAAAACCTGCGTGTCACAATTAATATTATTGTTGAATTTTCGTAACATTTACTGAATATCAGCTAAATGATATGGCTATTAAGGTTTAAATCCCGATTTTTCACCATAGCTGTTACAATTTGTCTGCCCAAATCAATGTATAGACGTGGTTGTATCTATACATTGTTTATATGACATATACACACCTTTGTTCACAATAAATAATCCCTTTATTTCATGATTTGGTATGTTTCCTAAATACCTTTACTATTCCCATTACAGAAAAAGTGTTTCTTATGCACTGTATCATTTTTCTCCAATTTGAGACAAATTAACTAATACAGGATGGCTCCTGGTATGTTTTTAATTTTAGTTGTACTTCTAAGTGTAATTTTTATTATCATTGTGTAATAGGTAACATGGTATATTTGTATGAAAATGTGCTTTTTAATGGCAGTCTAACAATCACTGATACTGATCCTCACCTAAGAGGTTAAAATTTTCCAGGTGCACTCTAATCAAATGGATGTGAGCGTCCTTTAAAAAGGAGGACAGCACAGAGTTAGACCATTCAATCCTTCTGAGGAAATCTCCAGGCAGGAGATGAAACGCGTCAAGATGTTTTAATTATTTGCACAAATTGCCCTAAATACTGGATAGACCACACTTACAGAGAACCTGCTGGCTACTAATTGACTTGTCCCAATTCCACGATACCTTCTGACTGCAGCCACGGAGGACTAGGCACCCGAGAAGCCGTGCGGCGCTAGGCGCCTACTATCCCGAAGCTACTCTCTCTCTAACCACGTGCTGAGCTTTAATAACTAGCCGTTGAGCTATTTCTGCATACCGCTTCTGATACGAAATGGAGCAGCTGGAAAGGACACACTGAGGCACAACAACTGATCGGTGAGCAAAACCCTGCCTAATTCCTTTCCATCACAGGACAGAGCAAACACCACTGTGTGTATTATCACTGTTACAAGACACTTGCTATACGGAGTTTTCAGACCCCTCTAGGTCTGAGCATCCATCGACCAGTGAGACCCTAACTCTATTTGTTTGAGGGCATCTGCAGCTCCACCAGTGACAGGGACTCACGATTTTACATTCTTTCAGCCCAGTGCCTCATAAAAAGCAGTCTCATTCACATGATTGACGGCTCCTCTTTTACAATTTCAACTTCTCTAACTTCTCAGTACGTTTTATTTTTTAATCTTGGGACTCTAAATAAGCCAGTAGAAACTTAATACACGCTATCAGCATCTGGGCAACTACCCCTATTGATTGAGGGAATAATATTTTATTGTTTACCTATTTCTGATATGTGGAAAGTGTTACTTCTTTATATTCAACTTGTGATATAATAAATTGCAATAGCATTTTAAAGTACTGGAGCCATCTGTGTATTCTTACTCATCGTGATTTATTGCTCACCCAGCATACTTTTCTATTAACCTTAATTCTCCTCACTCCGCAACCTAACCATCCCCTTCCTGCAACCTTACCTTAATCCTCTCCTAACCCTAACTATCCTCATCCCGCAGCCTACCCTTAACTGTCCCCTCTCCAAAGCCTAACCCTAACCATCTCTACCTGCAGCCTAACCTTAATGGCATTGGCAATGGGTACCTTGTCGAAATAGGAACATTCTGCATTGTGCCCATTCCGATGTGTAAAATAGAGGTAGCGAGAGTGTATTATGGTGAGTCCTGTGTGAGACAATATATTATGGGGTGCATAGTTTGTGTTTGTGGTGGAGAGGATGTTTTATGGGGTGGTGCTACTCCCTTTGCCAAGGTTGCCCAGACCTCTAAATACACCCCTGCCTCTCTGCTGCCTAATCTTAACCCTCCCCTAACCATTCTCATCCTGCAGTCTAACCTTAACCCTCCCCTTTCCAAAGCTTAACCCTAACCATCTAATCATTGTATATTTTTTTCACTATTTATTATTAATTATATGGTAAACACCCCCTTTTTTATGATCTCACATGTGTTCATAAATTAATGTTGATATATTTATTTGAGGTATTAGAACATTTTTAATCTTAAAATGTATTTATAGAATTAATATTTCAGCACTTTTGCCCGTTATTAGCACTGTATAATGTATGGGTCCTATCTGAAAGGCTAGGTTTAGTAATACCCCCAGATTTGCACTTTAAATGTGAATAGTTAATTCATCTTTTCCCCACCTTGTAGGAATAATTTACTCCACTATTTCACCTAAGAATTAGTATCCACTAACAAATATGATTTTTACTTGTTTTAAATAATCACTTAAACGTACGTTCAATATGCCCGGGCATCTTTTGGAATCCGTATCGCAGATCCCTTTAGTGTAATTTGTTCCCAGTCCAAGTAATCACATTTTGATCTTAGATCTGTTATACAGTTTTTAATATATTCTGTTGTTGCTTTTTACACATGGTGCCGCAAATAGTCACAAATCGCGTTATTTGAGCCTCTGAAGTCACATCGCGGTATTTAGAAATGCTCAAATCTCGTTATTTGAGTGTGTAAAAAAATTGCAATGGCAAATATTAAATGATGACGTCAGTACACTCTGGCCTCTGACGTCATCATTTAAATAATAGCCTTCCCCCTAGTGACCGAATGGTCATTAGGAGCAGCAATGAAGCAGAGGAGAAGGAGACTGTCAGCGCCGTGCAGAAGAGCCGGAGCAAAAGACCGGGGAGCCCTCTTCAATCAACAGAAGATTCTTCTCATCTAGCAAGGCTTCCCAAGACAGAGGACGACAAACGGTGAGTGATAAAATCTTTTATTTTTATTTTTACAACAAACACTACATTACAGTACACTTAGTATAGGACACGGACCAACGGAGGTAAGTTAACACATTAGGGGTTAATATTAGTCAGGGAATATCTGTTTTTTTCACACTGACACATTGTTATGTATATGCATATGTTTATTGAACACTGTGTTTTTTTACACAACACACGCAGCGCCACATGGTTAGAAGTCTAACCATGCTGACGCTGATAGAACTACAAGGCTAAGCAATGCTTAGCCCTGTACTTCTATCAGCACAGCATGGCTAAGGCTTTCAGCCATGCAGCACTCTTTTTTTTTTTTTTAACATACACGAGTTGATGCGATTTTTTAAAGGGTTAATCGCGGTGGATTTCTATTGAAAACCACCGTGATTTAGCCCTTTAAAAATCGCAGCAATTCGTGTGATTTGATTTAAATCGCGGTAAAATCGCATCTTTGTGAATGCCGCAATTTAATCCAAATAATCGCGGCAAAATCACAGCGAGATAGAACGATTTTAAATCGCACCATAAAATTGTTTTTTGTAAATGAAGCCCATAGACTGTCTATTACGTAGTTTGAAGTATTTATGCTTTTTAACCTTAAACATAATTAGGTTGTATATGTTCTTTCACGCAGTTTTATTTATTTATATTTATATTTTATATTTTTTTTGTGCATGTTTATTCTGTGTATATCTGGCTATTATGTAACATACTTACCTCTCTTTTAGATAGTTCTATTCTAGGTGTGCCTATCGGCTACTAGTTTTATGCTATCTGTAAGTGAGGCCAGTTCTGATATTTTTATAAACTTTTAAATGGTTTTTCCATGATATAACATCCATAAATCAATAATAAATCACCGTGGTATCAAAAGCGCTAAAGCATAGGGATTGTACAACTTATAGGGTACAGCCTACCAAAAACAATCTGTAGTGTACATATGAATACACAGACCTTAGTTTCTGTCTGTTTCAATAAGGGAGTCCTTCTAGAGCCCAACAGTTCTCCCTCTATGTGATGTCTTCATAGGGTACCGATCTATTAAAGAAGTACGTCTACACAGTTCTTTATACTTCTATCATATCTTGACCATCAACCAGTGAAAAAATCCTTAAGCAAAAAAAGGGGGGGAAGAAACTTGTCCCCCTCACTAATTTCTTCCAATATATCCGCAACTGGTAAGTATCCTACTTACCAGATGTCTATCTTTTGAATGCAGAGAACAATCAGCAGAATTCCTCCCGGGCTTCCCGGTCTTCTCCTCTCTATTCACCTTTCCTCGCCGGTCGGCAGAGCCTCGGGGAAAAAAAATATAGGACGTACCTTGAGAAAGACACGCACGTGTTGAAACGCGTTGGTTGTGGGTAGCGGCGCACTGATCTTCTTGGCAATCTCCTCAGCTTAAGGGCCCGTTGGTTGCGGGAGGCACCGGTTACCACGCTTTGCACCCCTGGCTGTGTGATATTTTTTGCCCATATTGATTTTATTGTTTTACATTTTTATGAAGCCTCTAATGAACAGAAATAGAAATAAACGACACCAAGTTTGATTTTAGTTCAGTTTATTGTTGATACTGAAAAGGAGGAGGAGGAATCATCTATATCAGGGCACCTGTGTTGCTTGTCTATTTCCCCCTGTATTCTACATCTCGAGCTTGACCGACCGGTGAGGGAAGGGGAGGCGAGGGGGAGAACACCGGGAACATCAGAGGATAACCCTGCTATATGCTTTTGCTGTGAAGAAAGAAATTGTCTTGTAAGTAGGATGCACACCTATTTGAGATCATAACCGAAAGGAGTCTGCCATCATTACGGATCACCCACACATCTCTGTGTGTATTGAGGCTGTAAGGACTAAATATCTTTTTCAACATAAAGGAATATTTGGTGATAGAAGGGGTATCACATTTAAAACTCCCCTATATAATATCTCACAGAGGGTGAGAAGGTGAGTTAGGTATTGTACCTGGAAAAGATTGGCTATTCAGTGGGAACCGTCTGCACTAGGGCACCTGTGCTGTGTCTTTTCTTTTTTTTCTTTCTCAAGGTACGTCCTATATTTTTTTTCCCCGAGGCTCTGCCGACCGGCGAGGAAAGGTGAATAGAGAGGAGAAGACCGGGAAGCCCGGGAGGAATTCTGCTGATTATTCTCTGCATTCAAAAGATAGACATCTGGTAAGTAGGATACTTACCAGTTGCGGATATATGGGAAGAAATTAGTGAGGGGGACAAGTTTCTCCCCCCCCTTTTTTTGCTTAAGGATTTTTTCACTGGTTGATGGTCAAGATATGATAGAAGTATAAAGAACTGTGTAGACATACTTCACCATATATACCGTTTTTTCTTATTCTTCCTACCTATTTTTCCACTTCCGTGCATCGATAACTCTGGATCAAGCAAGCTATTAAAGATCGGTACCCTATGAAGACATCACATAGAGGGAGAACTGTTAGACTCTAGAAGGATTCCCTTATTGAAACAGACAGAAACTAAGGTCTGTGTATTCATATGTACACTACAGATTTTTTTGGTAGGCTGTACCCTATATGTTGTACAATCCCTATGCTTTAGCGCTTTTGATACCCCGGTGATTTATTATTGATTTATACTTTACCTCTACCTTATCTAGATCTATGTGATAGGGATTTTGTGGAGGCTAGTGAGTGAGGGCCTAGGGATAACGCCCTCACACCATGGTCTGTTGCTGCTATTTATAAAACGCAGGAGGTGTTATTATTTGTCCTATTTGTATGATATAACATCCGTCTCTCCAAGTCTCTTGGTAGGGATTGTTAATCATCATTTTATTTTAAAGATATCTTGTGTGCTTAGCGGCATACAGTGGGTGTGTTGTGTGGTTTTTTTTCTGTTCCCGGACGCCAGTCAGGTCATCATGGTTACCATCATTTTGGAGTGGAAATCTCACGAGAATACACAACAGGAAGCGCCCGTATCACCATAACAACATGCATGCCACCGAATACCACGTCACACTGGGCGCCCTTAAAACTTCCTTCCTATTCACTATTGAACATTGAAGACTCCTCTCCGACGCAGTGTACTTGTGTCGAGGGTCCTTTCTCCATCTTGGCTGTTGCGGGGCGTCCTTTTTTTTCCAGTCAGGCTCCGGACTCCAGTCTCCCCCTTGGTAGGAGATTCTTCTCCCTACTTTTTAATTGATGTTTTTTGTGTGGTTGCATTAATATGTGAACATTATTTATTGTAGTAAAACTTATTTATACATTTTTACCTAGTAAAGACAGTATTTAATCCTAACCCTTGGTTTTTATTGACCATTCTTATCCAGTGTATGATTGTTTTCTGTTCTTTTTACATCGATGATTCACATTTATTTATTTCTCCACATGTACCCCTTGGATTTATGTTTTTTTTCTTGAGAGACTGTTTAAAGATTTTTTAAGGATTCTTAAGGACAACTATCCCCAGGGATTGAACTTTTGTTTTTAAGGTTTTTTTTCCTTTGATAAAAAGGTACTTTGTTCTATCAAGGATTGACTTTTTATCTAGGATTTGTTATTTATATATATTTTTTACTGTATGTCGCTTCTTAGTTCTTAGATTTTAGACATTTATCAATATTTGTATTTATATTAGCTCTGTTTTCTGAACTTATATTTGTGTTTTATGTTGTTTACTTTTGGGAATTGTTTGGATTCCCTAAAGTTCAGGAGCTGCAGCTTTTCTAGGGCTTTTAGAAGGTTTCTGTTGTTTTTTCTGTTTATCCTTTGGTAGACCTTTAATTACCCTTTCCACCTCCTCCTGCGTCCAAGGGGCGTTTAAGGCACAAACCAAATCGCTATCAAGAGAAGGGAGGACGAGACGATTCAAAATATCCACAATAGCTCTATCTGAGGGTTGTGGCGTAGACGGTTCCGAATGGAGGTTATAAAGGCCCGAATAA
The DNA here is from genome assembly GCA_011038615.1 of Limnodynastes dumerilii. Taxonomy (NCBI): domain Eukaryota; kingdom Metazoa; phylum Chordata; class Amphibia; order Anura; family Limnodynastidae; genus Limnodynastes; species Limnodynastes dumerilii. The sequence goes on along the minus strand of WWET01003992.1, from coordinate 83,818 downwards.
TATTTAGAAAAGACCTCAGCTTTACAATAGGGGTTGAGAACTTTTGTCTTATCTGAATCATACAAGTATTTAACACAATTAAGAGCATGGCAGCCTCGCAATTTACAGGCGAGTGGTCAACCTGCTTTGTTCCCTGCATGATAAAATTTCTGCTGAACATTTTTTAGGGCTGCCTGGGATCTCTGGAATAAACAAGTTTGCCAGGACCTCATAACTGGGGCATGGTCCGACCATGTAATAGGGGAGATTTTAGCATAATGGGAGTGTTGCAAGGTCCACTTATCAAGTAGAATCAAATCGAGATAGGAATAGCTATAATGAGGTGAGGAATAGGAGGTATATTCCCGAGAATCATGAAATAAAACTCTCCAGACATCATACAGATTGAACTCTGCAAGGATCTTCCGAAAGGCTAATGAGGGACCCAGCTCATTTTGGGCATCACCACATCTGGGGGGCCCAGTCCTATCTAAGCGTGGGTCAAGGACTAGATTAAAATCCCCCATGACGATAAGGTGGCCTTCTCCTAAAAGGGCCATTGGCCATAAAAAATGTGGTGTAGCAATGATCGCTTAGTGCAGGAGGGGAAGCAGCATGAAAATGTGTCTCTTGAATGGCCACAACATCCGCCCTGAGATTATAGAAAGACTGCAATGCCAGAGAGCGTTTATTGGGAGAGTTCAGGCCCTTGGCATTAATCGTTAGAAACTTTACCATGACTAGGAGGTGATGGATAGCAGCGTTTAAGAAAACCAGGGTACAACCAGACTATATCAAGAGGTAGGGGCCATGCCAGACTGTGTCAATGACCAAGGAACCTGCGAACCGGGTATGCAAATAGATTTAAAAAATAACAGAATTTCAGGGAGACCAAGGGGAATGGGCAGGACAAAAAACAGGGAAATAGGGAAGGGGAAACCCAAATAGGCCCAGTATATCGGGCTACAGTAGTTTGGCACCAACCCACCCAGATGACAGAATACAAGAACATTAAACAGAAAACCTAACAAACTTGTGCAAAACAAATCATAGCCATAACATAGCTTTAGATTGAACAAGGAAGCATTACATAAGACATCCTGTGAAAAAATAAGACGAACAAAGTAGAATATGGCAATTCAATAAAATTTTTGCTAAAAACGGGGATAATACCACTCACAACACTAGGTTGTGAGTGGCCAATTACATAACCATTATGTGTAGCACTCCAGACCACTGATATACTAAGGATGCAGCTTCAACAAGTCAAGCAAATCTTACTGTGTTGTTATAGTTGTTTAACGGCAGAACAGATGGTTTACCAATATGAATGATACTTAGGGAAGAGTTGAAGCCCTCTGCATATAAGCTTTACATAGAACACAAGTAATTGAGCAACTGCAAATACTAATATGACCAGCAGGTGGAGCTCCTGTATAGTAAGTGACTCCAACCGTCTAAAGTCTGTGCACTAGCAAGATCTAAAACGATGGAAAGCCTTCACAGCAGGGAAATCTTCTCTAAACAGCTTGCTATGTGTCTAGACAGCAAGCAAAATGTGTATGGTTACTCTGAACACCCACAGCTATAATCACAGTGCTCTTTCAGGTTGGTGGGGGAGTGATGTATCTGAGGCACCAGGTTAACAGAAATGTTGCGCAAGCAGGAGCCGCCAGAACGATAGCCCCTCTGATTTACAGAGCACCTCCCCTCAGTCCCTGAGCTCAGTAGCAGGAGAAAATTAATCTGCATCAGAGGAAGGCCTTCAGATGCGGCAGACTGCCGCCGGCAGTATATAGCTTCCAGTACACATGAGTGGCAAGATGGCTGCCGCAGCTCCGATCCAGGACACCTCATCACCTAGACATAGGTACTTCACCGGGAGCAGGGGCAAGCAGAGCTGGAGATCCCTCTGTTGTGGATCCCACCCAGGAAATCCACCAGGGGAAAGTGGACCTCAGAGGCCTCGGGGCCCGACAGCACAGAGGAGCGCATGCCTGTCCTGAGGAGCTCCGGACCGACCGCTCAGACAGCTAGCGGGAGTCTCGGTCTGGGCTCTGGGGGATCAGATAGGGTGCCGATTAGCTACGGAGCTCTAATGGAGTGTAACTTCTCACTCCAGCAACCAAACAC
>WWET01003992.1:41273-56213 GCA_011038615.1 Limnodynastes dumerilii | reverse complement strand
AAATTAAATTAAAACTGACAGCAAAAAGCTTGATTTGAAGATGAAAGCACTCACTCCCTCCCTTCATATGGAAGTATAGTTAATCCCTGTCAACAATCTAAAGCTAACTCATTGCGGCTGCCGTTTGCGAAAATTTCGCATAAAAATTCGCAGTGCGGCTCATTCGGTATGCGATCGCATTGCATTCCGATTTTTTCGCAAAATACATGTATTCTGCTAGCAGATTTTCGAAATTCAGATTTTCTAAATTGACCATTGTTCTGCTCTGTATTGTATCGAAATGCACGCTATTCTAAATAAAGTTGTATTCGAAATACAGACTTTCGATTTAGAATGATTATAATTTCAGACTAGTATAAATAGAAACATTTAGGTGTATGCATTTTTCGAATTTTAGCGGAGAGGAGAAAATTCGCATTCGCAAAAGAAAATTCGCAATTCGAATTTTCGAAATTCGGATTTTCTAACCGGGGACCCACACCCGTTCCTCTAGCAATTTCAGACTAGTATAAATAGAAACATTTAGGTGAATGCATTTTTCGAATTTTAGCAATTCGGAGAAAATTCGCATTCGCAAAAGAAAATTCGCAATTCGAATTTTCGAAATTCGGATTTTCTAACCGGGGACCCACACCCGTTTAGTTCCTCTAGCCTTTCTTGGTATCATTTGTTACACAGGCCATGGACCATTTTAGTTGCTCTTCTTTGCACAGTCTCTGCCAATGATTTATAAAGGGGCATCACTACTTCCCTCTTTCTGCTACTAATTCCTCTCCCTATGCAACCAAGCATCTGACCTTTCTCATTGCTTTGTTACATTGCTTGGCTACCTCAAACCCCAGACACATATTAAAATACCATGCCCACACACTTGGACAGCAACTTCTGTATGTAATTGATGTGTGCGTAACAATGGGAAAGTATGTAAATATAGTAAGAAGAATCGTGTATGTATTTAGAAACTTAAAACTAGTTAAGATTCAAGCCATGTGTGCGTGGCCTGGAAGCTGATGTAGACGGACATGAGGTCTAGGAGCTCCCTGCATTACCTGGCAATGAATCTGTTGGAGCTACTAACTGCCCGCTGCAAGTAAGATCAGCGGGGCTGCGACTGCTGAGGAGTCCTCCCGGCTCTGTTCTGGGTCCCTGTCTGTTTGGCTCTCGCATCAGAGCCGGCCGGCCTGGAAGCAGCTGATACAGGGAGGAAGCGTTGCGCACAGTACACTCCCTCTTGTTCCAGGGGAGCTTGAAGCGGGCGAAAGATCCGCCGTATAAAGGGAGGAAACTGACATTACTTTTACTGCTGTGCAGTAAGAATCTGCCTGGGGGGGCCAGTGATTAACTCTCATCGGACAGGAAGGGTGTTTGGCGCGAAACGCCACCAAAGGGTTAGAGAGGTGGTAGAGGGTGGGAGAAGTGGAACACCGGGTCTCAGCCTTGGAAGATGCCGTCAGTCCATTTAGAGGAGACCTCACCGACCTAACCACACAAATTCACGCCTGCAAATTAAAGCTTTCTGACTTGGAGGGAAGATTGAGGCACAACAACCTGCGCTTTGTCGGCCTCCCAGAGCGTGTGGAGGGCCAAAATCCTGAAGCATTCCTGGAAAATCTCCTTCTTAAAAAATATGGCAAGGAGGCCTTTTCTCTGCACTTCGCTGTGGAAAGAACGCACAGGATCCCTTCTCAATCTCCAAGGCCCGGTATGGCTCCTTGCACTTTTATCGCCAAATTCTTACATTACAAGGACAGAGATGCTGTGTTGCGCCTCATGCGACAAGGTGGTCCCATCAAGGTCGACAACACTACAGTTTCAGCATACCCAGCCTATGTGCTGGAAGTCCAAAAGAACAGGGCTCAGTTCACCCAGATCCGGAAAAAGCTACGAGAGTTGCAGTTTCCATATTCTGTCCTGTTTCCAGCCCGGTTGAGGATCGTTGCTGATGGAGAAGCACACTTTTTCTCCTCTCCAGGAGAAGTTGAGACTTGGCTTGAACACTATCTTCGCCGAGCTGCCTCACCCAGATGCTGACCCCTTGAATACTCTTGGATGTAATGGAACTGATTACCATCTTTTTTGAGCTTATCTTCCAGGACTGGCTAGGTTTTCTCCCCGACTGTAAAAGCCCAGTACAAAATGGCAGTACGGCCATATTTCATAGGTTGTGCAGGGGGCTCCTCATGGCTTATAGCTGCATTATAGCTACTGTTTCTTTAGCGCCTAGTTTATAGGAAGTGTTACTATAATTGTTTTGGGGAGCGAGGGTTAGTAGGAGAATCGTTTCGTTTTTTGTTTTCTGTTAGGGGTCCAGATATACCTTAGTTTCTAAAGGGTATATGGGGTGGTTAAGGGATAATACATGTTTTTCACTTCTAAACAATATGTTGCCTCTGTATTTCATGTTGTTTTATTACTTATGTCTGCCATCTAATGTTTGTCTCTTATTTAACAGTATTATTTATCAGGCCAATAATGGTTACAGTGCCGCACCGAGATATTCCTACTCTGCATTTATACCTTTACCTTTTACCATAGGTTTCTATTGTATGGTTTTTCCCCGTCATAACTGCGAGTAACTTGCCACTATATAAGTAGAAACACGCAGCACAATTTATCGTTTCTTGTGTGGAATGTACTGTTACACGCCGGCAACCAGCAGCCGGCGTGTAACGATACTTCCTTCCTGAGCTTCTGCGGCGCCGCGTCCAGGTCGTCACTAGGAGACCTGGATGCTTCTCTCTGTGGAACACAGCGTGCGTTCCAGAGTGTCTCCTGGCGCATGCGCGGGCCTTACCTTAAATTCCCGGCGCTTCTCCACGAGGACGCCGGTGATAGCGTGTGTGGAGCCCTTCTACTAGTCTGCCGGCTGCGCTGCTGAGTATCTTGAGTGAGTCCTGTCTGGGAGTTCTTCGGTTCTGGCTTGTCTGTTGTTACTTACCTTAGTCATGGTTCTTCTAGAACTATCTTCTACCCTTCTTAGTAGTTCTGCCTTCCTTATTGTATTTGTTGGTATCTTGCATTTAGCTCGCCACATGGTGGCATAATATTGTGTGGCCTGTCTATTCAGGATAGCACTATACCGTGCAAGTTGTTCTGTGCAGGAATTGCACTATATTTATTTAGTTGGTCTATTTATTCAACACGCCACATAGTGGCATTATAGTGTGCGGCCTGTCTATTCACTATACCGTGCAAGTTGTTCTGTGCTGGAATTGCACTATATTTATTTAGTTGGTCAATTTATTCAACACGCCACATAGTGGCATATCTTGTGCTGACCGTCACTCTGTATTGCACTATACTGTGCTGGTTGTTTCAGTGCAGGTATTGCACTTGTTAGGTTACTTCTTCTTTTATATACAGCACGACACATAGTGGCAGCCTGCAGTGCTGTGTGCCCTGTGCGGGTTAATAGTTTATTCGTGCCCTCTTGAATGCTTTGTGTGAGTGTTAACACTAGCTACGTTTCTCCACCTGCCACGGTGTATTTTTTCCCTCTTTTAAGTGTCTATCATTGATTACTGCCTCTTTCAGTGAAACCGCGCACCTAAGATAGCGGCTTGTTTATTTGGGCGCTGCACTAGTCCATCCCCACCACCAGGGGCCCTGGCGAAGACTCCCAGATTCCCTGCTGCATGTTAGGTAACCGGTTTCATAACATGTACAGGGCCTCAATAATAAAATAAAAAGGTCATTAGTGCTTAATTATGTTAAGAAACTAAATTTGGACGTGATATGCCTGCTGAAGACTCACCTCCAGGGGGGAAAGGTTCATGCACTTAAAAAAAACTGGATGGGCTGGACCTACCACTCTACCTGTTCTGCTTATGCCCGGGGTGTATCCATTTTAGTACGTAAACATTTAAATTTTGTCCTCCAGGATGTGCTCATAGATCCTGTAGGAAGATATGTTTTTATGAAGGCCCTATTAAACTCTACATCCCCCCTCCAATTTCAAGTTGCCTGTTGAAACTGGTGCTTAAATTTCCTGATACCCCGGTTACTCTTACAGGGGATTTTAATTCCATGCTGAATCCTAGGCTGGACAGATGGCAGGAAGAGGGATCACCCCCAGCACAAACTTCATCCCCATTTGCTAGACAAGTTGAGGAGTTGGGACTTGTGGACGCATGGAGGTTTCGTAATCCTGACAAAATAGAATTTTCCTGTCACTCGGCCACCTATCACTCCCTTTCCAGGATAGATTTAGCTTTGACCTCTCCCTGTTGGCTGCCCCAGATAGGCGAGATACGTTACCTAAAGGAATTTCAGATCACTCCCCCTTACTACTAAAACTCAATGTGCTCTATGATTCAGGTATTAGATTCTGGAAGCTAAATCCCTTTTGGCTGTCTGTGTTGGGATCTGGGGAGGAGGTTAAGGCTAGCTAGGAGGGTTACTTTAGTAATAACCTCATAGTCCACTCCCCGGCTATCACATGGGATGCATTTAAGGCCTACATGAGAGGCACATTCATAAAAAAGATAGCGCAGATTAAAAAGTGTAGTAAGCAAAAAGAGAGGGAATTGGAGCAACGCTGCAAGGACTTAGAAATCCTGTACCTCTCCTCTCACTCTTTAAATGATAGGATAAACTGACTTAGAGCACAAACGGATTGGAGATAATATCTCATAGAAAAAACAAACAATAAATTACTATTTGCCAAGCACAACCAACATCTCTGCTCAGATGCCTGCGGTAGTTATCTAGCTAGACTCGCTAGAGGGGATATGGAGGCAAGGGCTATTCCAGCGATAATGGGATCTGACAATGTGATACATTACGAGGGATCTAAAATTCTAACATTTCTAAACTTCTATACCATCTCAGACACAATATTCACCTCCCCAGCTTTCCTCCTTCCTTGACAGGATACATCTGCCTCAATTAGACCTGGAGGCCAGAACCCTCCTCAACGCCCCTATCAGTGTGCTAGAGATTGAAGCAGCAATATCTGGTATGCCTAATCATAAAGCTCCTGGCACAGATGCCATTCCGGGGGAAGTTTATAAGCATTTTCGTGAATTTTTCGCTGACAGGTTGCTGGAAATTTTTAACCTAATATACCAGGAGAATCACTTACCAGACTACATGTCAGAAGCTCTAATTATTTTAATTGCCAAACCGGGCAAAGACCCGTTACAGCCTGAATCATACCGACCCATCTCGTACTAACGACGTTAAGATATTGGCTAAAATCCTGGCTACCAGGCTGAACCAAGTTATAACGCAAATTATACACCCTGACCAATCTAGCTTTATGCATGGTAGGACTACATCCACAAATCTCAGATGCCTTTTTATGCATCTGCAGTTGTCTGGGAGGGAGAGCAGTAGTCGCATCTCTTGATGGGCCTATCTATGGGAAGTCTTGCGACGGTTTAATGTAGGTGATACCTTCCTAAATTGGATTAAACTTTTATACTCAGCCCCCACAGCGCGATCCATTTGCACTGGGAAGAGGAACACAGCAGGGCTTCCCTCTCTCGCCCGCATTGTTTGCTATGGTAATAGAACCATTGCATGTCCGATCCGTGCGACAGAGGACATCCACAGGCTTCCCACTGGAGGAGAGCCAGACAAAATCCCCTTTATGCAGATGACATGCTCTTGTTCTTAGCGGTCGCTGAAGGTTCTCTGGTCAAACTGTTAGAGGTGGTGGAAGAGTTTGGGAACTTTGCAGGGCTCCGAATTAACTGGAGTAAATCCAATTTATTTCCAATGGACGGGGTGCTCCCGACGACTGAGAGTGCACGTCATCAATTGATATGGGCCACTACATTCAAATACCTGGGCATCTGGATATCTGCCAATCATCTTGACTATATTAAACTGAACATTGACCCTGTCACTAATTATGTTAGAAATAAAATTAGACTATAGGATAAGCTTCCCCTTACTACGTCGGGAGTAAAAATGATTATACAGCCTAAATACCTTTATCCCTTGCAACATGCCCCACTATATATCCCCAATCAGGTGTTTCAGAAAATTCAAAGCTGCATCTCCACACTGATATGGGCGGGAGGTAGAGTCCGTGTGCGTATGACTACTTTGCAGAGACATAGGGCCTGATCCAGACCTATGCCTGCCGTCGATAGGACGGCGGGCGTATGCGTAAGATCAGCTGAAAAGCCGATCTGCGCATGCACCGGGCAGATGTTCCGTAGGAACAGCGTAGGGACGCTGGAGGGGAACGCCCCACTAGCGTCCCTACGTTAAGGTTAGTGCCGGTGGGCGGGGGGAGGTAATATAATGAGGGAGGGCTTAGCGGTAGTGGTAGAGGTGTGCGAGCGTATTACCAATTGCTTACGCCGGCTGAAGTTAGGGGTCTACTTCAAATCAATGTAAGTTTATCCTCAGGTTATCATCCCCAGTCCAATGGGCAGACGGAGAGAGTGAATCAGGCCCTTGAACAGTTTCTTAGATGTTACTCTTCATTATCTCAAAGAGATTGGGCTTCAAATATTTATTGGGCAGAATTTGCTTATAATAACTCTACTCACTCCTCCTCCAAAGTTTCTCCTTTCTTCTGTGTGCTTGGATACCATCCCAGAGCAACTTCGTTGATTCCTCCATGTAATACTCCTCCAGAGGTTGCACAATTTTCTAAATATTTAAGTTCCATCTGGCAGAAGGTTAGGAAATCCTTAAAAAAAGCCGCATTTCGTTGTAAAACTAGAATTGATCAACATCGCTCTAAGGTCAGGTTCAAGGTTGGGGATAGAGTCTGGTTGTCCACTAGAAACATTAAAATTCGCCAACTATCTCCTAAATTGGGCCCCAAGTTTATTGGTCCATTCTCTATTGTTAGGAAAGTTAATCCTGTGGCTTTTCGACTAAAACTCCCAGAAACCTTACGAATCCCTAACACCTTCCATGCTTCTCTTCTTAAACCTTTTAAATTCTCTAAAAAGTTTAAGAATATTCTTCTTCCTTCTCGACCTGCTCCCATTCAGATCGATGGTCAGGAAGAATTTGTTGTCCAGTCAATTTTGGATTCTAAATTCTCCAGAGGTAAATTGTTTTATCTCAATCATTGGCAAGGTTATGGACCCGAGGATAGGGAATGGATTCCTGCCGAAAATGTTCATGCCAAAATCCTTATTAAAGAGTTTCATAAGAAAAATCCTGAGAAGCCTACTGTTAGGGGTTCCTTAACCCCTCATCAAGGGGGGGGGTAATGTTACACGCCGGCAACCAGCAGCCGGCGTGTAACAAAACTTCCTTCCTGAGCTGCTGCGGTGCCGCGTCCAGGTCGTCACTAGGAGACCTGGACGCTTCTCTCTGTGGACGCAGCGTACGTTCCAGAGCGTCTCCTGGCGCATGCGCTGGCCTTACCTTAAATTCCCAGCGCTTCTCCACGAGGACGCCGGTGATAGCGTGTGTGGAGCCCTTCTACTAGTCTGCCGGCTGCGCTGCTGAGTATCTTGAGTGAGTCCTGTCTGTGAGTTCTTCGGTTCTGGCTTGTCTGTTGTTACTTACCTTAGTCCTGGTTCTTCTAGAGCTATCTTCTACCCTTCTTAGTAGTTTTGCCTTATTGTATTTGTTGGTATCTTGCATTTAGCTCGCCACATAGTGGTATAATATTGTGCGGCCTGTCTATTCAGGATAGCACTATACCGTGCAAGTTGTTCTGTGCAGGAATTGCACTATATTTATTTAGTTGGTCTATTTATTCAACACGCCACATAGTGGCATTATCGTGTGCGGCCTGTCTATTCAGTATTGCACTATACCGTGCAAGTTGTTCTGTGCTGGAATTGCACTATATTTATTTAGTTGGTCAATTTATTCAACACACCACATAGTGGCATATCTTGTGCTGACCGTCACTCTGTATTGCACTATACTGTGCTGGTTGTTTCAGTGCAGGTATTGCACTTGTTAGGTTACTTCTTCTTTTATATACAGCACGACACATAGTGGCAGCCTGCAGTGCTGTGTGCCCTGTGCGGGTTAATAGTTTATTCGTGCCCTCTTGAATGCTTTGTGTGAGTGTTAACACTAGCTACGTTTCTTCACCTGCCACGGTGTATTTTTTCCCTCTTTTAAGTGTCTATCATTGATTACTGCCTCTTTCAGTGAAACCGCGCACCTAAGATAGCGGCTTGTTTATTTGGGCGCTGCACTAGTCCATCCCCACCACCAGGGGCCCTGGCGAAGACTCCCAGATTCCCTGCTGCATGTTAGGTAACCGGTTTCATAACATGTACAGGGCCTCAATAATAAAATAAAAAGGTCATTAGTGCTTAATTATGTTAAGAAACTAAATTTGGACGTGATATGCCTGCTGAAGACTCACCTCCAGGGGGGAAAGGTTCATGCACTTAAAAAAAACTGGATGGGCTGGACCTACCACTCTACCTGTTCTGCTTATGCCCGGGGTGTATCCATTTTAGTACGTAAACATTTAAATTTTGTCCTCCAGGATGTGCTCATAGATCCTGTAGGAAGATATGTTTTTATGAAGGCCCTATTAAACTCTACATCCCCCCTCCAATTTCAAGTTGCCTGTTGAAACTGGTGCTTAAATTTCCTGATACCCCGGTTACTCTTACAGGGGATTTTAATTCCATGCTGAATCCTAGGCTGGACAGATGGCAGGAAGAGGGATCACCCCCAGCACAAACTTCATCCCCATTTGCTAGACAAGTTGAGGAGTTGGGACTTGTGGACGCATGGAGGTTTCGTAATCCTGACAAAATAGAATTTTCCTGTCACTCGGCCACCTATCACTCCCTTTCCAGGATAGACTTAGCTTTGACCTCTCCCTGCTTGCTGCCCCAGATAGCTGAGATATGTTACTTATCTAAGGGAATCTCAGATCACTGCCCCTTATTACTCAAACTCAATGTGCTCCACAATTCAGGTATTAGATTTTGGAAGCTAAATCCTTTTTGGCTATTTATGCTGGGATCTGGGGAGGAGGTTAAAACTGGCTGGGAAGGTTACTTTTATAATAACCCCATAGTTCACCTCCCCGGATATCACTTGGGATACATTTAAGGCCTACATGAGAGGCACATTCATCAAAAAGATAGCGCAGATTAAAAAGTGTAGTAAGCAAAAGGAGTGGGAACTGGAGCAACACTGCAAGGACTTAGAAGTCCTGTACCTCTCACTCTTTAAATGATAGGATAAACTGGCTTAGAGCACAAACTGATTGGAGACAATATCTCACAGAAAAAACAAACAATAAGTTACTATTTGCCAAGCACAACCAATATCTCTGCTCAGATGCCTGCGGTAGCTACTTAGCTAGACTCGCTAGAGGGGAAATGGAAGCAAGGGCTATTCCAGCAATAGTGGGATCTGATAATGTGATACATTATGAGGGATCTAAAATTCTAACAACATTTTTGAAATTCTATGCACACCTATACCAATCTCAGACACAATACTCACCTCCCCAGCTTTCCTCCTTCCTTGACAGGATACGTCTGCCTCAATTGGACCTGGAGGCCAAAACTCTCCTTAATGCCAATATCAGTGTGGTAGAGATTGAAGCAGCAATATCTGATTTGCCTAATCATAAAGCTCCAGGTGTTACATGCCGCCGAATAGCATACTTACCGCCTGCTTCCCCGCTTCCCCGCCGGTGCCATCTTCCGTCCCCGGCGTCCTCCTCCTCAGCATGCCGTCACTCCCACATGACGGCATGCAAATTAGCCATGTGGAGAGGGCCGTCCGCCCGAAGGACGGATGCACGCTCTCCTGTGTACAGCCGTTGCCAGGCAACGGCCAATTGTAGTCAGGGAAGCTGCTGGCCAATCAGGGCACAGCAGCCTCTTCTTAAGCCCAGACAGCCCCTTAGTCCACGCTAGTTATAGATTCTGTTTACAGCTCTGTGCCTGCTACTCTCTGTTTCTCTCTTGCCTTGTGCTATTCCTTTTAATTCTTGAGTGTCCCATCGTTATTCCTGCCCAGTACCTTCTGCCTTGCCCTCAGTGTTCCATATTCCCTTTCTCCCACCTTACTGTTCAGTCCTTCCTTGTATATACCTTTACCTCTCCTGTGTGCCTGTGTCTGTTAACCCCTTCGGGGGTTTCCGCTGTTTGGCTGAGTGTGTGATTGCCCCAGTGAGTCCAGTGTGTCTTGTTAGTCCCGTCGCCCCCATCTGTCTTTTGTCATTGTTTAGTGGTCTTCCAGGTGGGTTCACGTGCATCGCGTGGCACCATCCACAGCACTTCCGAACTCTATTCAGCTCTCCGGTACCTGCTCCTGCTCCCCCCTGACTACCAGTACCGTAACAGTATAACCAGCCATAACAGTTAACCACTATGGAGCCTAACACTGCGGAAGCAATCAACATCCTGATTGCTCAAGTCTCCCGTCTGAACCAGGTGGTCGAGACCATGTCTTCCCATTGATCTTCAGCCTCAGGATGGTCACAACCCCCAGCACCTCCCAACCCAATGGTTGCACCCACAGACATTAAAGCGCCCTTACCGGACCGCTTCTCTGGAGACCGGGGCAAGTTTTAACAATTCAAAAACGCATGCTTGCTCTACTTTGAACTTCGTCCCAACTCTTCCGGAACGGAACAACAGAAAGTTGGCCTCATCATTTCCCTACTCCAGAGGCTTTCAGTCTCTCTTCGGATCATCCTAACCGCCAATCTGTGGATGAATTTTTTAAAGCCTTGGGACTATTATATGATGACCCTGACCGTGTTTCCACTGCCGAAGCAAAAATTCGATCCCTCCACCAGGGACAACGATCAGCAGAAATCTATAGTGCTAAATTCCGCCGCTGGGTGGTAGATTGTCAGTGGAATGATCCCTCTTTACGAAGCCAATTCAGAATCGGTCTGGCAGATAATATCAAGGATGCCCTTATTCAGTACCCTCCTACAGAGACCTTGGAAGACATCATGCTTCTGGCCATCAAAATTGACCAACGCTTCAGGGAAAGGTGGATGGAGAAAGACGCCCCTCCGTGTTTTTCTTCTGTCCCCACATCCCAAGGGGCATCGTCTGAAGAAGACCCAATGCAGATAGGGTCTTTTCGTCTGTCCCAACAAGAGAAAACCCGTCGTCGCACCTTAGGTCTCTGCCTGTACTGTGGAGGTTCAGGCCATCGGGCTGAAGGTTGTCCTAAGAAAATGCCACCGGCGGGAAATGCCTAAACCAGATGGATATGGAAGAAGTCCACCTGGGTATCCATTTATTCTCTTCCAAAAATGCCTTAATCCCCGCTAAACTAGAAGTCGGTACCTGGTCACAAGTTCTTAAAGCCTTTGTAGATAGCGGAGTGGCAGGGAACTTCATCGACTTCAAATTAGCCCAAATTATCAAAGACAGACGGTTAGACCATCCCATCTCCGCATGTGGTGTTGACGGGAACACCTTAGCGGGGGGGAGCTATCCAGAAGATGTCAGAGCCAGTCCAGCTGACTATTGGGGCATGCCATTCGGAGTGGATAGAATTTTTTCTCATTAATTGCCCTTCGGCACAGCTGATACTGGGTCATCCTTGGCTCCAACGACACAACCCGAGAATTGATTGGCTACAAGGAGAAATCTTAGAAGATTGTAGCTCCTCCTGTCTCACTAGGCCCATTCGCAGCATCCAGACGCTGGGTCATCATCTTCCTCTTCAGTATGCCTCCAAGTTTCAGGATAACTGGTCCGAAAATTTATCGTGGGCGGAGTTCACCTACAACAGCGCTGCACATTCTGCCACCAAAGTGTCCCCATTCTTTTGTGTCTGGGGTTATCACCCTCGGTCTAACTCAATTCCGCAACCAGAAGAAACCTCATGTCTGGAGGCTCAAGCTCTAGCCAGAAGACTTAGAGGAATATGGTAGAAGGTCAAGTCCTGTCTGCAACAAACATCTTTTCAGACTAAACAACGGGTAGATCATCACCGACAAGAATGCAGGTTCAAAGTAGGGGATAGAGTCTGGGTGGCTACTAAAAACATTAGAATTCGGCAACCTTGAAAAAGTTAGGTCCTCGCTTCATTGGTCCATTCCCCATCATCTAAAGGCTCAACCCTGTAGCTTTCCGTTTAAGACTCCCTAGGGGGCTTCGTATTCCCAACACTTTCCATGCATCTCTACTCAAACCAGCCAAGACTTCCAGAAAGTTGTGGCCTTCAGCTATCCCCAAACCACCACCTATTGTGGTGGAAGGTCAGGAAGAATTTGAGATCGAAACCATTCTGGACTCCAAATTTGTCAGAGGACAGCTGCATTGTCTCTTACATTGGAAGGGCTACTGGCCTGAAGAGAGGAAATGGGTTTCTGCCAAGAATGTACATGCTGAAAACCTCATCAAAAAATTTCATAAAAAATTTCCTTCCAAACCTGGCCCTAGGGGTATCAAAACCCCTCATCAAGGAGGGGTACTGTTACATGCCGCCGAACGGCATACTCACCACCTGCTTCCCCGCTCGCCGGTGTCATCTTCCGTCCCCGGTGTCCTCCTCCTCAGCATGCCGTCACTCCCACGTGACGACATGCAAATTAGCCATGTGGAGAGCGCCGTCCGCCCGAAGGACGGACGCACGCTCTCCTGTGTACAGGCAACGGCCAATTGTAGTCAGGGAAGCTGCTGGCCAATCAGGGCACAGCAGCCTCTTCTTAAGCCCAGACAACCCCTTAGTCCACGCTGGTTATAGATTCTGTTTACAGCTCTGTGCCTGCTACTCTTTGTTTCTCTCTTGCCTTGTGCTATTCCTTTTGATTCTTGAGTGTCCCATCGTTATTCCTGCCCAGTACCTTCTGCCTTGCCCTCAGTGTTCCATATTCCCTTTCTCCCACCTTACTGTTCAGTCCTTCCTTGTATATACCTTTACCTCTCCTGTGTGCCTGTGTCTGTTAACCCCTTCGGGGGTTTCCGCTGTTTGGCTGAGTGTGTGATTGCCCCAGTGAGTCCAGTGTGTCTTGTTAGTCCCGTCGCTCCCAACTGTCTTTTGTCATTGTTTAGTGGTCTCTGTTGTTCGTTACAGGCCAGGCGCTACTGGCCTGTCTCTTCCCTTTTCTTCCATCTGTTCCTTTGTCTCTTCTTCCAGGTGTTGCCACTGAGGCCGCGACCTGCGGGTAAACCGGCAGCGCCAGACTATCCTCACCATCAGAGGCTCTAGTGAAGAACACAGTCCTGCTAGACTCCACGCCTCGGACTGCTTCATCCACCACGCTCCCAAGTGCCCCCTTCTGTCTTTTGTCATTGTTAAGTGGTTTCCATTGTTCGTTACAGGCCAGACGCTACTGGCCTGTCTCTCCCCTTTTCTTCCTTCTGTTCCTTTATCTCTTCTCCCGGGTGTTGCCACTGAGGCCGCGACCTGCGGGTAAGCCGGCAGCGCCAGACTATCCTCACCTTCAGAGGCTCTAGTGAAGAACACGGTCCTGCTAGACTCCGCGCCTCGGTCTGCTGCATCCGCCACGCTCCCAAGATCTTCCAGGTGGGTTCACCTGCATCGCGTGGCACCATCCACAGCACTTCCGAACTCTATTCTGCTCTCCGGTACCTGCTCCTGCTCCCCCCTGACTACCGGTACCGTAACACCAGGCACAGATGGCATTCCAGGGGAGGTTAACAAACATTTTTATGAATTTTTTACTGTCAGATTATTGGATATATTTAACCTAATGCAACAGGAGAATCACCTGCCAGACTCCATGTCAGAAGCCCTAATTATCTTAATTGCTAAGCCGGGCAAAGACCCGTTACAGTCTGAATCATACCGACCCATCTCATTACTTACTACCGATGTCAAAATATTGGCTAAAATCCTGGCTACCAGGCTAAACCAAGTTATAACACAAATTATACACCCTGACCAATCTAGCTTTATGCCTGGTAGGACTAGGTTTAATGTAGACGACACCTTCCTTAATTGGATTAAGCTTTTATACTCAGCCCCCACAGCGCGAATAATGGTTACACAAGTGATCCATTTGCACTGGGTAGAAGAACATGGCAGGGCTGCCCTCTCTCGCTCGCTCTGTTTGCTATGGCGATAGAGCAATTGGCATGTCTGATCCGCGCGACAGAGGACATACATGGGCTTCCCACTAGTGAAGAGTCTGAATCTCCCTTTATGCAGGGCTCCAAATTAACTGGAGTAAATCCAATTTATTTCCATTGAATGGGGTACCCCCGACGAATGAGAGCGCATCACTACATTTAAATACCTGGGCATTTGGATATCTGCCAATTATCTTGACTATATTAAACTAAACATTGACCCTGTTACTAACTATGTTAAAAATAAAATTAGACTGTGGGATAAGCTTCCCCTTACCCTTGTCTGGCAGAGTGAGTCTGGTTAAAATGATTATACAGTCTAAATACTTTTATACCTTGCAACATGCCCCAATCTATGTTCCCAATCAAGTGTTTCAGAAGATTCAAAGCTGCATCTCCACACTGATATGGGCGGGAGGTAGAGTTTGTGTGCGTATGACCACTTTGCAGAGACATAAGGAGGACGCGGGACTAGCTCTGCCGAACCTAAGGCTATACTATCTGGCCTCTCAGTTGACTCAGATGAAGGAATGGGTGAGGGTAAGTGTAGACGCTACAGCTGACTATTTCCTAACTTCCTGGGGTGGCCCTGACTGGACCCCTGGGCAAAATCTGTTGGCAACAAGCAGCGGAGGACGTACGGCCCCTCTCCTTTGACAAGCGAGAATGGTGTGGAAGGTTGTTTACTGCATCTTGCAGGGGAAGGGAGTGGACCCTGAGACACCACTCTGGAATAATCGGCAACTTCCCAAGTTGCTTACCTTGGAGGCAAAAAGTGTTTGGCGTGCACATGGCATCATAACAATTGGCAGTTTGTATACCAATAATGGGGTAGATCCAGAACTACGTTTGCAATACGTTTCCTCGCGTAGCGTATTTACGCGTGCGTACCTTCTATACACTCCCCTTGTCACACCCCTTGAATGTACGTATTTTGACCAAGATACGCTTTCCAAACCCTACC
>WWET01003992.1:19588-41135 GCA_011038615.1 Limnodynastes dumerilii | reverse complement strand
TAACGTATTTCAGACGTATTTTGGACTCACGTAAAATTGGCATGCCCACACGTAAGTATTTACGTGACACATACGTGAATGGCCCATACGTTCACATTTATGCTACGTTACGGAGCGTATTTTTTATGATGCACATGCGCAGTACTTACAAAAATGTGATTTTACGTCTCCGCCACGCGTAAATTCGCTCACAAGCGTTGTTCTGGTTCTAGCCCAATGTTCCAATGGTCCAATTTTTCAGTATACTCTACCTCAACGGATCACTGGCGACCCCTTGCAAGATAGGGGTGCTTTTACCTACAGTGGAGAACACTATCCCTGTATTGAAGTGCTACCCCCTGGGGAGGAAAGGAATATCACTTAAAGCTTATTTACATGAAACATAAGGTATAAGTAGATTGGTTAAAGTATTGTGACCCACACCTTAGAAGCTGTATCTCACTAGGGGACCCTGTTTTTGCTTGTTTCCCCATTGAGTCCGAGGACACTTCTTGGATAAAGGACACAATCTGAACGAACCCCAAAGATACGGAGGAGTGGAGATCACAGTTTATGCTGGAGGAACCTACCTATATGTCTTTCACAAGATATATTTCATGTGAGTAGCTTTCTGAAAAGAGTGTGACACTTACCTCTCTTTAGCGGGATCACACTAGGGTTGGGCGTCCCCTTCTCCTTCTTCTCGCCCTTATTTTGAGGATATTGGTGGAGGAATGGGTCTTGGAGGAACGAGGAGGACTTAAGTGAGTGAGAAAGTCGCCATAGAGGATTTATTACAAGACAGAGGCGGTGACGCGACAAAAAAGATAAGGAGGGATCCCGTAGAACGCATTATACGCGGATTAAAAAGAAAACTCATCGTGAGTATATTTCCAGGGCCTTTCAGGGCCATTCCGGTCTAACAGTGTTACACTATATTCTGTCTCCATTGTTTTTTGGGACCTACACGGAGAATAAAGGATTCAAGTGGAGAGGAACCATTTTGCCAACTCATACTCCACAATAGGTCATCGTATAGAATACATTGTTGGATCAACAATCGTGGTAACATCGAACTGACCCTCCTGGGAGGTTTTCTTCTTCTCTCCTAAAGAGAGGTACTTTGTTATTGACTTTCATTCCCAGCGCGGAATCATACCGACACACTTTTTCACTGTCTAGGTTTGAATTGCCTGCCTTGTGCGGGTAAATTCTGGGAGGTATTTTTGGTGTATACTTCCAGTGCTGGTATTTCTGCAGCAGGGGGAAGCGCGGGTTTATAGTCCATTTATTATTTCACTATGTTTGCAATACGTTTCCTCACGTAGCGTATTTACGCGTGCGTACCTTCTATACACTCCCCTTGTCACACCCCATGAATGTACGTATTTTGACCAAGATACGCTTTCCAAACCCTACCTTAACTTTTGGCAACGTAACCGATGTGAACTGCTCACGTACGTAAGGGCAACATGTATTTACGCAGCTAAGCACGCCCATACTGTACACTTTAAATACAAGCCCCCGCCTACATAACGTATTTCAGACGTATTTTGGACTCACGTAAAATTGGCATGCCCACGCGTAAGTATTTACGTGACACATACGTGAATGGCTCATACGTTCACATTTACGCTACGTTACGGAGCGTATTTTTTATGATGCGCATGCAAAAAATGTGATTTTACGTCTCCGTCACGCGTAAATTCGCTCACAAGCGTTGTTCTGGTTCTGGCCCAATGTTCTTAAATCCTTCACTCAGGTACATGAGGAATTCTCAGTCCTCCATACCTTTCATTACCGGTTCCTACAACTTAGACATGCCATTCACGCACAATTTCAAGATAATCCTCCAATTATTGCTCTCTCTTCAGTTAAAACAATGGTTGCAAACCTGTCCAGTGAGGGAGCAATATCATCAGCCTACTCTATTATACGTGTAGCAACGTTAAGGTGACCTTAACTAACTGATTTTAGACATAAGTGGGAGGAAGACCTGGGGCCATTGGATGATAAGGAGTGGGATATAATTCAACAATCTAGTAAACAAGACACATCTTCTGTAAGAATACAGAAGATTCACTTTTACATATTACACAGAGTGTATCTGATGCTGCAGCATCTGTTTCATCTCGGTAGGCGTCCAGATGAGGGGTGTCACAGGTGCGGTGTGCATAGTGGATCGTTCTGGCATCTGCTGTGGAGCTGCTTATCAGTGCACAGATTTTGGGAAAGGGTTTGGAGAACAGCACTTGACACCTTATCTATTTCACTCCCTACTGAACCAAAGTCCTGTATTTTCTGTGTCTTCCAGGAGGATATTTTTGAGAAAGCTACCATTAAATATCTATTCACCCTTTTCTCATTGGCCCAGGTCATTGTCTCACACAAATGGATGGCAGACACATCTCCAAGTCTGAGGGACTGGATTGCACTAGGTTCTAATATTAACTCTTAGCTCTCTGTTGGCTTACATTAAGGACCTGATTCAGAGGTCTGTATGGTCGCAAGTCACAACCGCTAAAACCATTCTATTCAGAGGTGCGTGTTTCTTCAGAAACACGCACCTCTGAATTGGCCTATAAAAGGGGGCACATGGCTGGGCACTATAAAAGGGGGCACATGGCTGGGCACTATAAAAGGGGGCACATGGCTGGGCACTATAAAAGGGGGCACATGGCTGGGCACTATAAAAGGGGGCACATGGCTGGGCACTATAAAAGGGGGCACATGGCTGGGCACTATAAAAGGGGGCACATGGCTGGGCACTATAAAAGGGGGCACATGGCTGGGCACTATAAAAGGGGGCACATGGCTGGGCACTATAAAAGGGGGCACATGGCTGGGCACTATAAAAGGGGGCACATGGCTGGGCACTATAAAAGGGGGCACATGGCTGGGCACTATAAAAGGGGGCACATGGCTGGGCACTATAAAAGGGGGCACATGGCTGGGCACTATAAAAGGGGGCACATGGCTGGGCACTATAAAAGGGGGCACATGGCTGGGCACTATAAAAGGGGGCACATGGCTGGGCACTATAAAAGGGGGCACATGGCTGGGCACTATAAAAGGGGGCACATGGCTGGGCACTATAAAAGGGGGCACATGGCTGGGCACTATAAAAGGGGGCACATGGCTGGGCACTATAAAAGGGGGCACATGGCTGGGCACTATAAAAGGGGGCACATGGCTGGGCACTATAAAAGGGGGCACATGGCTGGGCACTATAAAAGGGGGCACATGGCTGGGCACTATAAAAGGGGGCACATGGCTGGGCACTATAAAAGGGGGCACATGGCTGGGCACTATAAAAGGGGGCACATGGCTGGGCACTATAAAAGGGGGCACATGGCTGGGCACTATAAAAGGGGGCACATGGCTGGGCACTATAAAAGGGGGCACATGGCTGGGCACTATAAAAGGGGGCACATGGCTGGGCACTATAAAAGGGGGCACATGGCTGGGCACTATAAAAGGGGGCACATGGCTGGGCACTATAAAAGGGGGCACATGGCTGGGCACTATAAAAGGGGGCACATGGCTGGGCACTATAAAAGGGGGCACATGGCTGGGCACTATAAAAGGGGGCACATGGCTGGGCACTATAAAAGGGGGCACATGGCTGGGCACTATAAAAGGGGGCACATGGCTGGGCACTATAAAAGGGGGCACATGGCTGGGCACTATAAAAGGGGGCACATGGCTGGGCACTATAAAAGGGGGCACATGGCTGGGCACTATAAAAGGGGGCACATGGCTGGGCACTATAAAAGGGGGCACATGGCTGGGCACTATAAAAGGGGGCACATGGCTGGGCACTATAAAAGGGGGCACATGGCTGGGCACTATAAAAGGGGGCACATGGCTGGGCACTATAAAAGGGGGCACATGGCTGGGCACTATAAAAGGGGGCACATGGCTGGGCACTATAAAAGGGGGCACATGGCTGGGCACTATAAAAGGGGGCACATGGCTGGGCACTATAAAAGGGGGCACATGGCTGGGCACTATAAAAGGGGGCACATGGCTGGGCACTATAAAAGGGGGCACATGGCTGGGCACTATAAAAGGGGGCACATGGCTGGGCACTATAAAAGGGGGCACATGGCTGGGCACTATAAAAGGGGGCACATGGCTGGGCACTATAAAAGGGGGCACATGGCTGGGCACTATAAAAGGGGGCACATGGCTGGGCACTATAAAAGGGGGCACATGGCTGGGCACTATAAAAGGGGGCACATGGCTGGGCACTATAAAAGGGGGCACATGGCTGGGCACTATAAAAGGGGGCACATGGCTGGGCACTATAAAAGGGGGCACATGGCTGGGCACTATAAAAGGGGGCACATGGCTGGGCACTATAAAAGGGGGCACATGGCTGGGCACTATAAAAGGGGGCACATGGCTGGGCACTATAAAAGGGGGCACATGGCTGGGCACTATAAAAGGGGGCACATGGCTGGGCACTATAAAAGGGGGCACATGGCTGGGCACTATAAAAGGGGGCACATGGCTGGGCACTATAAAAGGGGGCACATGGCTGGGCACTATAAAAGGGGGCACATGGCTGGGCACTATAAAAGGGGGCACATGGCTGGGCACTATAAAAGGGGGCACATGGCTGGGCACTATAAAAGGGGGCACATGGCTGGGCACTATAAAAGGGGGCACATGGCTGGGCACTATAAAAGGGGGCACATGGCTGGGCACTATAAAAGGGGGCACATGGCTGGGCACTATAAAAGGGGGCACATGGCTGGGCACTATAAAAGGGGGCACATGGCTGGGCACTATAAAAGGGGGCACATGGCTGGGCACTATAAAAGGGGGCACATGGCTGGGCACTATAAAAGGGGGCACATGGCTGGGCACTATAAAAGGGGGCACATGGCTGGGCACTATAAAAGGGGGCACATGGCTGGGCACTATAAAAGGGGGCACATGGCTGGGCACTATAAAAGGGGGCACATGGCTGGGCACTATAAAAGGGGGCACATGGCTGGGCACTATAAAAGGGGGCACATGGCTGGGCACTATAAAAGGGGGCACATGGCTGGGCACTATAAAAGGGGGCACATGGCTGGGCACTATAAAAGGGGGCACATGGCTGGGCACTATAAAAGGGGGCACATGGCTGGGCACTATAAAAGGGGGCACATGGCTGGGCACTATAAAAGGGGGCACATGGCTGGGCACTATAAAAGGGGGCACATGGCTGGGCACTATAAAAGGGGGCACATGGCTGGGCACTATAAAAGGGGGCACATGGCTGGGCACTATAAAAGGGGGCACATGGCTGGGCACTATAAAAGGGGGCACATGGCTGGGCACTATAAAAGGGGGCACATGGCTGGGCACTATAAAAGGGGGCACATGGCTGGGCACTATAAAAGGGGGCACATGGCTGGGCACTATAAAAGGGGGCACATGGCTGGGCACTATAAAAGGGGGCACATGGCTGGGCACTATAAAAGGGGGCACATGGCTGGGCACTATAAAAGGGGGCACATGGCTGGGCACTATAAAAGGGGGCACATGGCTGGGCACTATAAAAGGGGGCACATGGCTGGGCACTATAAAAGGGGGCACATGGCTGGGCACTATAAAAGGGGGCACATGGCTGGGCACTATAAAAGGGGGCACATGGCTGGGCACTATAAAAGGGGGCACATGGCTGGGCACTATAAAAGGGGGCACATGGCTGGGCACTATAAAAGGGGGCACATGGCTGGGCACTATAAAAGGGGGCACATGGCTGGGCACTATAAAAGGGGGCACATGGCTGGGCACTATAAAAGGGGGCACATGGCTGGGCACTATAAAAGGGGGCACATGGCTGGGCACTATAAAAGGGGGCACATGGCTGGGCACTATAAAAGGGGGCACATGGCTGGGCACTATAAAAGGGGGCACATGGCTGGGCACTATAAAAGGGGGCACATGGCTGGGCACTATAAAAGGGGGCACATGGCTGGGCACTATAAAAGGGGGCACATGGCTGGGCACTATAAAAGGGGGCACATGGCTGGGCACTATAAAAGGGGGCACATGGCTGGGCACTATAAAAGGGGGCACATGGCTGGGCACTATAAAAGGGGGCACATGGCTGGGCACTATAAAAGGGGGCACATGGCTGGGCACTATAAAAGGGGGCACATGGCTGGGCACTATAAAAGGGGGCACATGGCTGGGCACTATAAAAGGGGGCACATGGCTGGGCACTATAAAAGGGGGCACATGGCTGGGCACTATAAAAGGGGGCACATGGCTGGGCACTATAAAAGGGGGCACATGGCTGGGCACTATAAAAGGGGGCACATGGCTGGGCACTATAAAAGGGGGCACATGGCTGGGCACTATAAAAGGGGGCACATGGCTGGGCACTATAAAAGGGGGCACATGGCTGGGCACTATAAAAGGGGGCACATGGCTGGGCACTATAAAAGGGGGCACATGGCTGGGCACTATAAAAGGGGGCACATGGCTGGGCACTATAAAAGGGGGCACATGGCTGGGCACTATAAAAGGGGGCACATGGCTGGGCACTATAAAAGGGGGCACATGGCTGGGCACTATAAAAGGGGGCACATGGCTGGGCACTATAAAAGGGGGCACATGGCTGGGCACTATAAAAGGGGGCACATGGCTGGGCACTATAAAAGGGGGCACATGGCTGGGCACTATAAAAGGGGGCACATGGCTGGGCACTATAAAAGGGGGCACATGGCTGGGCACTATAAAAGGGGGCACATGGCTGGGCACTATAAAAGGGGGCACATGGCTGGGCACTATAAAAGGGGGCACATGGCTGGGCACTATAAAAGGGGGCACATGGCTGGGCACTATAAAAGGGGGCACATGGCTGGGCACTATAAAAGGGGGCACATGGCTGGGCACTATAAAAGGGGGCACATGGCTGGGCACTATAAAAGGGGGCACATGGCTGGGCACTATAAAAGGGGGCACATGGCTGGGCACTATAAAAGGGGGCACATGGCTGGGCACTATAAAAGGGGGCACATGGCTGGGCACTATAAAAGGGGGCACATGGCTGGGCACTATAAAAGGGGGCACATGGCTGGGCACTATAAAAGGGGGCACATGGCTGGGCACTATAAAAGGGGGCACATGGCTGGGCACTATAAAAGGGGGCACATGGCTGGGCACTATAAAAGGGGGCACATGGCTGGGCACTATAAAAGGGGGCACATGGCTGGGCACTATAAAAGGGGGCACATGGCTGGGCACTATAAAAGGGGGCACATGGCTGGGCACTATAAAAGGGGGCACATGGCTGGGCACTATAAAAGGGGGCACATGGCTGGGCACTATAAAAGGGGGCACATGGCTGGGCACTATAAAAGGGGGCACATGGCTGGGCACTATAAAAGGGGGCACATGGCTGGGCACTATAAAAGGGGGCACATGGCTGGGCACTATAAAAGGGGGCACATGGCTGGGCACTATAAAAGGGGGCACATGGCTGGGCACTATAAAAGGGGGCACATGGCTGGGCACTATAAAAGGGGGCACATGGCTGGGCACTATAAAAGGGGGCACATGGCTGGGCACTATAAAAGGGGGCACATGGCTGGGCACTATAAAAGGGGGCACATGGCTGGGCACTATAAAAGGGGGCACATGGCTGGGCACTATAAAAGGGGGCACATGGCTGGGCACTATAAAAGGGGGCACATGGCTGGGCACTATAAAAGGGGGCACATGGCTGGGCACTATAAAAGGGGGCACATGGCTGGGCACTATAAAAGGGGGCACATGGCTGGGCACTATAAAAGGGGGCACATGGCTGGGCACTATAAAAGGGGGCACATGGCTGGGCACTATAAAAGGGGGCACATGGCTGGGCACTATAAAAGGGGGCACATGGCTGGGCACTATAAAAGGGGGCACATGGCTGGGCACTATAAAAGGGGGCACATGGCTGGGCACTATAAAAGGGGGCACATGGCTGGGCACTATAAAAGGGGGCACATGGCTGGGCACTATAAAAGGGGGCACATGGCTGGGCACTATAAAAGGGGGCACATGGCTGGGCACTATAAAAGGGGGCACATGGCTGGGCACTATAAAAGGGGGCACATGGCTGGGCACTATAAAAGGGGGCACATGGCTGGGCACTATAAAAGGGGGCACATGGCTGGGCACTATAAAAGGGGGCACATGGCTGGGCACTATAAAAGGGGGCACATGGCTGGGCACTATAAAAGGGGGCACATGGCTGGGCACTATAAAAGGGGGCACATGGCTGGGCACTATAAAAGGGGGCACATGGCTGGGCACTTTAAAAGGGGGCAGATGGCTGGGCACATATAAGGCAGGTGGAGCGGTAAACTTTGGATATACTGACCACTTCCATGTCACTTTACAGTGGTATAGGGACCATAAACTACAATCAAATACCCCAAAAATGTCCAAGAAAAGAAAAGTTGATGCAGAGGGAAGGCAATTTCAGGAGAGATGGGAAAGTGAATACATGTTTGTGATTAATGGAGACAAGCCGGTATGTCTTATTTGCTATGAGGCAGTGGCAGTGATGAAGGAATACAATTTACGCCGGCACTTTGAGACCAAACATGGAGCCAAATTTGCTAACTTTAGCCCCCAGGAAAAGCAACAAAAGGTCCAAGAATTAAAAGGTAGCCTGCATTCTCAACGGAATATTTTTTCAAAAATGACAGCAAAAAATGATGCAGCAGTGAAAGCCAGCTATCTTGTGGCTGAAGAAATTGCGCGAGCTTCAAAGTGCTTTTCAGAAGGTGCATTTGTAAAGAAGTGTATGCTGAAGGTATGTGAACAGGTGTGCCCTGAGCAGAGACAGGCTTTTAACAATGTCAGCTTGTCAAGAAACACCATCACAGACCGAGTCAGGGACCTAGCCTGTAATCTTAAAACAAAGTTGGCTGAAGAGACATGCAGTTATGTGGCATTTTCATTAGCTGTTGATGAAAGCACTGACAATACTGATACAGCTCATCTAGCTATTTTTGTAAGAGGTGTGAAGGAAGACTTGTCTGTCAGTGAGGAGCTCTTGGATGTGGTCGCCATGTATGGGACAACAACTGGGAGGGACATCTTCAATGCAGTGGAGGAATCCGTAAATAAAATGAAATTACCTTGGGAAAAGTTGGTGGGACTTACTACTGATGGCGCTCCAGCAATGTGTGGAGTGAGAAATGGCTTGGTTGGACTGTTAAAAGAGAAAATGGAAAAAAGTAATTGCCACACGCCGCTGATAACTTATCACTGCATTATCCACCAAGAAGCTCTGTGTGGCAAGGTTCTGCAACTGGATAACATAATGTACACAGTCACGAAAACAGTGAATTTTCTGCGTGCACGGGGTCTGAATCATCGTCAGTTCCAACAATTTTTGAAGGAGGTGAGCATGGAACATACAGATGTGCCATACCATACAGAAGTAAGGTGGCTGAGTAGGAGCACCGTTCTCAAGAGATTTTTTGAGCTTTTGGAAGACATTAATCTTTTTATGCAAAGTAAAGGGAAGCCCTTGTCAGAACTGTCAGATCCAAACTGGCTGTGCGATTTTGCCATGTTGTGTGACATAACAGAGCATCTCGCCCAACTGAATCTGAGGCTGCAAGGCCGCAAACAAGTCATAACCTCAATGTATGACGCAATAACAGCTTTCCAGGAGAAACTGCGCCTATGGAAGTCACAGCTTGAAAAAGACAGTCTTGCCCACTTTCCTATCTGCCAGAGCATTTCAACCTCATTCCCAGGTACTTTTTCATGTGCTCGATTGGGTACCAAAGTGAATCGGCTGATTGATGAATTCAATCAACGCTTTTCTGATTTTAAAGAACAAAACTTAACCTTTACCAGCTTTGCCAATCCCTTCAACATCGATGTTGACAGTGCACCACATCACCTTCAAATGGAATTAATAGAACTTCAGTCCAACAGCAGCCTGAAAGCGAAGTTCCAGGATGCGACAGTCGACGACTTTTACCGTCTCCTCCCCCCTGCTTTGATGCCACAGCTCCGACTTCAAGCTGCACGTGTTCTGTCCATGTTTGGGAGCACTTATCTATGTGAACAGATGTTTTCAGTCATGAATCTGAACAAGACCAAGCTCAGATCACGCATCACTGATGATAACCTCCATGCTGTTTTGCGGATTGCTACAGCACAAGACCTAACGCCAAACATCGATGGACTGACCTTAGGAAAACGATGTCAGCCATCTAGTCAGAAAAGTTAAAAAAAAAAAGGTAATGCCTTGTGTTTTCCATATGTTTAATAAACAGTGTTTGGCAATATTTGTATGTTTAAAAAAAAATTAATGTTTGTTACCAAAAAACATTTTTCAATACATTGTACAATAATTGTACATTTGAATATCTACTTGTCATTATTCTGACTATGTTTCTGCTTTCAGAGCTAGTTATTACTTACATTATTACAAAAAACAGTAATAATTGAATTCAGTGACATTAATTTATGATAATAAAGAGTGGACACATAGACCTACAGATACAACCGGCCCTTTGATGGGGACCAAACTGCTGATGCGGCCCCCGATGAATTTGAGTTTGACACCCCTGGTATAGAGGAATCGTTCCTGGTAATTATATCTGACACTGGTCTGGTCACCTGCCGTCTTGCTGATGAGTTTTGTTATCAACAACCTGCATGTGGAGAGACCTATCATCTGTGAACCGTATGCTACAGCAGTGACTGTGCGTGGAGCCTTATCCATCTTCCCGTGGTCAGGTAATCACTCCTTCAGTATTGCAAGGTTTCCTAATGTTCTCCTATAGGACTGATTGATTAATCTTATTTCCTCATTTTTTATATTAAGTATACACTGGTGTAGAATACTTAACTATTACTCCGGAATCTGTGACACCATTATGAAGTGGTTTTATTGCTTATACTAATTTTAGCTATTTAAATGTTGTTTATTAAATTATATTGATAAACAGAACCAGTGTATTGATGCAGCTTTTGCAGTTATCTAGTTTTCAATAGCTTTTTAGTCCAACGCAGCGCTGTCCATTTTTGGTTGGGGTGTTAAATGAAGGAGCAGGTTCCTGACTGATGAGTTTATTTTTTATTTTATTTTTTATGAGTTGGCAGGATTTTCGCACTAACGATAAAAAAAGATGGCTGATCGTGCAAATTACATAAGGTAAAATAGGTGTACACCATTTAACATGGCTTCATATATTAGTTGTCTAAGATGTATTGATATCATAAAAAATAACAAACTTTATTTTAAATATAAATTTCAATCTCATGAAAATTATAATGCTACTGTTTTTGGTGATTATGATTACAATATGATAACCTAACCAGGAGGACAGGTGCAGGCAACATTCCTGCATCACTGGAACTGATAACACTGGAGAAAATGGGGTCTCGGGTCCTCTGTCTAGTAGAGGTCGTTGGTAAACCAGAATATGTTGACTCAAGACACCTCTCCCAACCTAGACCCCAGAAGGAGCCTCCTGTTAGTAGTCCTGGTAAGTGTTGAGTTTGTATTTATGTTTAGTAATTGTTGAAAGATAAGTGGGAACATGTAAAGGGCTTGTTTAAAAGAAGAAATGTACTAGAAAAAAAGGGGTAGATCCAGAACTATGAACGAGCGCTGTTCTTATTTATGCAGAGCGTAAATACTATGCACTCCCCCGGACACTCCCCTCGGCCTTCCGTAATTTCACTGCCTTACGCTTGCTGAACCCTACCCTAACTTTTGCAACTGTAACTACGCAATGGTCATAACTCCGTAACCCAGTCCATACTGTACGATTTAAATGCCTCCCTCCGCCTACATTCCATACCTGGAGCGTATTTACAGCTACCGTGATATAGGCACGCCCATTCAGCCGTAAGTACGCAAATGTTATGGGCGACCTATTTTCAATTACAGATGCCATGTGTTACGACAGGAAACATCTGCGGGGCGCATGCGCAGAAAGTACTTACAGCCGAAGTTACGCTTACGGCCGGTGCAAATACACCTGCAGGCATAGTTCTGGATCAGGCCAAAAGAAACAATGCCATGTGATTACAGGACAAATAAACACAAAAACACATTTTAATATGAACAAACATTAAATACCAAATATTAAATATAAATGTTGATTTTTTTAAAGCATGATCACCAATTTTGAATGAAATATTAAATATATATGCATTTTTTTGAGAATTTTGACATACATGTATTAATTCACACATAATTTTTTGAAATAAGGATTTAAAATTACTAAACATTACCTAAGAAAACTTTAAAGATTAAAGTTCTTTACTTAATAATAGGAACGTGTTTTTAAATGTTGTAAAGAATTTTTTACATTAAATTAAATTATATTTGCAGAGGAATGTGTTGAAATTGAAATTCCAGTGGAGCCGTTATCTCCCACATTATCACCACAGCTGCTGGATCCTGATGACACAATTGAGGATGACCCCATACCATCTACATCCTTTTGTTAGAAGCGCCCTCGGCGCAAGTTGGCTCCCCCTGCTTCTGGCATCTGTTTTGCTAGGCAGCGTTCCCCTAGCCGTTGGCGTGTCTAGCATAGCCTGCTGCTATTACATCTCTGCAGCCCAGCCTCCTCTGCCTACACCTTTGTATACCTGTGCACATAGTGCAGAGCCCTCATTGTTGGTGTTGTGCATTTCATTGCTGCCAAACACCTTTGTATATCTTGTACATTGTGCAGTCCCCTCTTTGTATTATTTGCATAGCATTACTGCCTATACCTGTGCATATAGTGCAGCTC
Source organism: Limnodynastes dumerilii (assembly GCA_011038615.1). NCBI lineage: Eukaryota > Metazoa > Chordata > Amphibia > Anura > Limnodynastidae > Limnodynastes > Limnodynastes dumerilii. Next base: position 28,383 of record WWET01003992.1, on the reverse strand, counting down.
ACTCATTATTATAATTTGCATAGCATTTCCTTGTATACTGTTGCACATAGTGCAGCTCACTCATTATTATTATTTGCATAGCATTACCTTGTATACAGTTGCACGTAGTGCAGTTCATTCAGTGTTATTGTTGTGCATAGCACTACTGCCTATTCCCTGTTCCACCTCTCAGCTCCTATACCTCAGTCTATCCTCCCTACCTCTCGGTGGTGACCTCTTACCTCTATAACCTACCACTAGTTCTTAACATTATAATCCGCCATTACTAGGGGAAGAATCAGTCACTATTGATCCGGATCAGCTGAGTCCAGCCCAGGTTTTAGCAAACCAAATTCAAGCCCTGTCCCAGATTGTTCAGGAATTATCTGCCAGACTCACGATCCAGGAACAGACTGCTGCTCCTCAACCTGCAATGAACTTACCTACTAGGAATTTATGTAAACCAAAGATTAACCTCCCAGGTCACTTGTCAGGGAAAGACTTCCTCAGGTTCAAAGATAATTGCAAACTGTTTTTCAAACTAAGACCCCCAATCTTCAGGAACTGAACCACAACAAGTGGTAATTATTATCTCTCTCCTCCAAGGAGACCCACAAACATGGGCGTTTGGTCTTCCTTCAGACAATGCTGCTCTTCAGTCAGTGGATCCCTTTTTCAAACTCATGGGTCAATTCTATGATGACCCGGGCCAAGTGAGCTCAGCTGAGGCTTATCTACGGAGTCTCTGTCAGGGCAAAGGCTCCGCTGAACAATATTGTGCAGAAATCCAGTGGTGGGTAGCCAACAGCAACTGGATTCAACAGCCCTCCGAAGTCAATTTCATTTGGGCCTCTCGGATTCTATTAAGGACTCTTTGGTTCAATACCCCGTGTCAGAGTCCATGAAAGCTCTAATGACCCTCGCCATACGCATTGATCGTAGGTTCCAGAAACGGAGAAAGGAGAAAGAGGGTTGTCAATCCTATGGTTATAATCCTCCGACTCTTCATTATGAGGATGCTCCTGAACCGATGCAGTTAGGGGCTTACCGCCTCTCAGAACAAGAGAAACACCGTAGGAGGACGCAAGGATTATGCTAGTTTTGCGGCCTAAAAGACCATATGACTCGGGATTGCCCCAATAACCCGGGGAAAGCCTAGACCTAGTTAAAAAGAGGGAGGTTCACCTAGGTCTACATTTGGTTTCTTAATCCAACTCCCTTCTAGTTCCAGTTAATATTTCCTGTCAAGAAAAGACCACTCAGGTTTCCGCGTTCATTGACAGTGGACAGTTGGACTCTGAATTTGCTCGATCTTTGAACATTCCTTTTTGCCCTTGGATCATCCAGTATCTATCTGCTCTTTAGATGGAAATCCCCTATAGGGAGGAGTAATTTTCAGCATCATCCATTTATTTAACTTTCCCTAGGAGCACTTCACACTGAACAGATTCAATTGTACTTATTTTCCTCTCCTTTGGTTCCTTTGATTTTAGGGTACCCATGGCTGACCTTGCACAACCCAACCATCAATAGGACCTCTGAAGAGATTTCTCTCTGGGACCAGCAATATTCTACTTCCTGTATCAAATTACCTGCTCGGATAATCTCTGCCTCTCTCGAAGGCCTACCTAGTGTCTACCAAGATTTTTCTGATGTTTTTTCTGAAAGAGCCGCTGTTACTTAACCTCCACACCGTCCATATGACTGTGCCATCGACCTGCTTCCTAACTGCAGACTACCTAAGGGAAGACTGTATTCTCTGTCTCTGGCTGAGACTCAAGTTATGAATGACTATGTTACAGGGGACCTTGAAAAAGGGTTTAACAGACCTTCCAAATCTCCAGTGGGGCACGGTTTTTTTTTTGTGTCAAAAAAAGATGGAACCTTACGCCCGTGTATCAACTACCGAGCCCTCAATGACATCACGATTAAAAATTCCTACCCTTTGCCTTTCTGATTTATTTAACCAACTACATGGAGCCAGGATTTTTTCCAAAATTGATCTCATGGGCGCCTATAACCTCATCATAATTTGTCAAGGAGATGAATGGAAAACTGCATTTAATACATTGACTGGCCATTACGAGTATCTTGTGATGCTATTCGGCCCGAGTAACACACCTGCAGTCTTCCAGGATTTGATTAACAACGTTTTACGTGAATTTCTTGGAAAGTTTATTGTTGTCTATTTAGATGACATTTTGATTTATTCTAAAGACCTGGTCGAACATCGCACACATGTAAGAAAAGTTTTACTTAAACTTTGTGAGAACAAATTGTTTGCAAAACTTAGCAAATGTGAATTCGAAGTGGATCAAGTACTCTTCCTGGGATTTCATATCTCTAAAGGGTTTGCTATGGACCCCAACAAAATCAAGGCCATTTTAGACTGGGTCCAACCTTCCAATTTAAAAGCCATCCAGTTTCAAGGCTTTGCCAATTTTTATTGTGAGTTCATTCTATGCTCATGGCACCTATCACTGACCTCACCAAGAAGAAGGCCGATCCAATGAACTGGTCATCCAGAGCTGTACAGGCTTTTGAATCTATGAAACTAGCTTTTGTATCTGCCCCGATTCTGAGACACCCCAACCTGGATCTTCCATTTATTGTCGACGCATCGGACATCGGAGTTGGAGCCATTCTGTCTCAAAAAGATCCCATGGACCACAAATTACATCCTTGTGCCTTTTTTTCACGCAAACTTTTTTCTGCCGAGGCTAATTATGACATTGGAAATCGGGAATTACTCGCCATTAAATGGGCTTTGGAAGCATGGCGCCACTAGTTGGAGGGGGCATGGAACCCAGTTACCGTATTCACAGATTATAAGAACTTGGAATACATTTGTTCTGCAAAGAGGTTGAACTCCCGGCAGGATAGTTACTCATTTTCATTTCTCTATTACTTATAGACCGGGCTCTAAAAATGTCAAAGCTGATGCTCTTCATCCTCCCAAGATGGACCCCATGCCCATCATTACTCCCTCCTGCATCCTTCTGGGTATTACTCAAAACCTGTTGGATATACTTTACCAAGCCCAATCACTGGCTCCTCCTGCTACACCGGTTGGACGCCTGTTCGCCGTTAAACTCAGCAGACCAGTCCTGTCTGAATTCCATTGCAATAAATCTGCAGGCAATCCTGGTATTGCTAAAGCTTTTAAGTTAATGTCTCGTTTCATCTGTTGGCCTAACCTATTCAAGGACATTAGGGAATTCCTGGCTTGTGAGATATGTACCTGTAACAAGGTTCCAAGGAATGTTCCGGCAGAACAATTGCTACCACTTTCTGTACCCAAAAGACCTTGGACCCATATTTCTATGTACTTTATTGTAGACTTACCGGCTGCCTCTGGCTTCTCCACCATTTGGGTTGTAGTCGACCGTTTCTCTAAAATTGCACACTTCATTCCATTATCCAAGCTGCCCTCTACTCAAACTCTAGCCAAACTTTTTACCCTTCACATTTTTCGATTGCATGGAATCCCTATTGACAAAGTATCCGACCGAGGACCCCATTTCATTGCTTGTTTCTGGAAATCCTTCTGTAATCTCCTAGGAATCAACCTTAGTCCATCTTCTGCATACCACCATCAAACCAATGGATAGACCGAAAGGACCAATCAAACCCTAAAACAATATCTTCGATGCTTTACCTCCAAACGTCAAGATAACTCAGTAGACTGTCTCCCATGGGCCGAGTTCGCTTATAATAGCTCCCCACATTCTGCTATTAATGTCTCTCCTTTTTTTTATCTGTTTGGTTTTCATCCGAAGTCTAATTCTTTTGAATCTCCTCCTGATACATGTATCAGAAGCACCGCCAGAGGTCTCAGGTCTATTTGGAAAGACGTTCAATCCGCACTTAAACAAATTTCTCTGCAAGCAAAGAAATTTTTTGACAGACACCATCAGAAGATAAGATATAAAGTAGGAGATAAAGTTTGGCTCTTGACACGTAATATCTGTTTATACCAAACCACTAAGAAATTTGGCCCCGAATTTATTGGGCCTTTCAAAATTATTTCCAGAGTCAACCCGGTGACATTCCGTCTCCTTTTATCCAGTAATCTCAAGAATCCCAACGTCTTTCATTGCTCTTTGTTGAAACCCGCTTTTTTTTCCACCAAGTTTTAGAAACCTTTAAATACCAGACCCTCTCCATTATTAGTCAATAACCAACAGGAATTTGTCATTGATTGCATTTTAGATGTCAAGCGAATCCGGAAACAAAAGTATTTTTTGATCCATTGGCCCTGAGGAACGTTCTTGGATTCATGCTCCTCGTTTAATCCAAGAATTCTTAAAAAAAATACCCTGACAAGTTGTCCGAGGGTTCTTTAAACCTTCCTAAAAAAAAGTTATTTTGAAATATTTAACTTACAGATTTCTACAACACATCTCCCCGCTTATTTGCCTATATCCATTTGAATGTTTCAGATGCATACTGATTCCCAGTACTACTTATTCATTATGCAAGTGTTACCCTTTATGCAAGTGTTACAATCTGCAACATACTAAGATTTAATATTTAGGTAATTACCACTACCCTTTATGCAAGTGTTACAATCTGCAACATACTAAGATTTAATATTTAGGTAATTACCACTACCCTTTAATGCTGTGTAGGTATATTTGTCTATATATATATTTGGTGTAAGTGTTTGCTTAAAACTTTATTGCACCTTCAATTGGGGGAGGATCCCGAATTTTGTTAGCAATCAGGGTCTGCACATGTCAGTATTAGTATTTATTAGCTAATTGTAGGCTGCTAGCTCTTTTGGCTGCTTTAGTGTATAAATATAAAGTGGATAATAAAGTGGAGGTTAATTTCTGAGTTACAACGGAGTAAAAAAGGAGGAAAACATAGGAAACAGAACAATAGTCTGGCCAAAATCGACTTTTACAACAACAAACATTGCAATATTGTCATTCAGAAACACCTGCATTTATTCTGAAACACCTGCATGGACATTCAATCTGAAAAAACCACTCATGGAGTTTTCACAAAGAAACCACTTCAATGCTGCTATCTGCCACCATATGTTATTTTGATGGTCAGATTTTTCATTATTTAACACAGGTTTCACTTCTTGCAAAAATCTCTCCGATTTTCCTAACCTTTACCACTACTTTCTGCCTCCTTCTAACTGTCATGGCCCTTGTCTCTCCATCCACCTCCCTCCTCTCTCACACATTCTACCTCCCCACCCATCCTACTCACCCCATACCCTCTCCCTCTACTCCTTCAGGGTCTCCTTCCCTTGCCACACCCACCCTTACCCCCCATCCACGTCTCACCCCCTCCCTCATGCCTTACCTCGCTCCTGCAACCCCTCCAATCTAATCCACATCACTCCTGTTCCCTTTCTCCCATTCTCCTGCACTCTGTGGAATGCCAGATCCAGCTGCAACAAGCTCCCTGCCATCCATGACCTCTTCATCTCCAACTCCTACAACCTTCTCACCATTACTGAAACAACTCAACCTCTGATACTACTTCCCCTGCTGCCCTCTCCTATGGCGGTCTCTCGTTCTCCCACACCCCTAGACCTGGCAAACTCCCTGGCAGTGGTGTGGGCATCCTCCTCTCCCCTTGCACATTTAGTGTCATACCCCCTGAGCCCTCTCTCACTTTCACCTCCTTTGAGGCATCTACCACCCCATCCATCTCATGTTGCTGTTGTCTACCGCCCCCCTGGTCCCCCCTCCAAATTCATTGATAACTTTGGAGCCTGGCTACCCAACTTTTTGTCTTCTGACCTCCCCACCCTTATCCTAGGTGACTTCAACATCCCCGTTGACAACCCCTCAGACCCCAACACCACAAAACTTCTTTCCCTCTCCTCCTCCCTTGGCCTATCACAGTGGACTTCAGCAGCCAACCCCAACCTGGGCCACTCCCTTGATCTCTTATTCTCACGCTCATGCTCCCTGTCTGACTTCTCCATCTCTCCCTTCCCCCTCTCTGATCATCATCTTATCTCCTTCTGCCTCTCTTCCTCCACCTCTCCTTCCCCATCACCCAAATCTATGTCTACCTTCATCCCTACCTCAGCTGAAGAAATCCACTCACATCTTTTGTCATCCCCTCTGTCAACGTGCCCACTTGATCCCATCCCCTCTAATCTTTTCCGGTCTCTCCACCTGTTCTCATCTTGCCCACCTCTTTAACTTATCTCTCTCCTCTGGCTTCTTCCCCTCCCCCTTTAAACACGCTCTTGTCTCCCCCACCTTTAAAAAACCTAACCTTGAGCCCACTTCACCCTCCAACTACAGACCTATCTCCCTTCTACCCTTAGCCTCCAAGCTGCATTATCGGCTTGTTTACAAGCATCTAATTGTCTACCTTGCTGACCACTCCATCCTGGACCCTCTACAATCTGGGTTCCGCCCCCTGCACTCCACTGAAACTGTCCTGAATAAGGTCACAAATAATCTCCTTTCTGCCAAATCAGAGGGCAACTTCTCCATGCTCATCCTCCTGGATCTATCGGCAGCCTTTGATACCGTTGATCACCCTCTCCTGCTCCACACCCTTCACTCCCTTGGCCTCTCTGGCACTGTTCACTCCTGGTTCTCCTCCTATCTCTCGGACCGCTCCTTCTCTGTAGCAACCCATAGCTCCTCCTCCCCTACTACTCCTCTTCCCGTTGGTGTCCCCCAGGGCTCAGTTCTTGGTCCCCTTCTGTTCTCACTCTACACCTCTTCTCTGGGTGACCTCATCAGCTCCTTTGGCTTTCACTACCACCTCTATGCCGACGACACTCAAATCTATCTCTCCTCCCCTGACCTCTCCCCCGAACTTCTGTCAAAAGCGTCAGATTGCCTCTCAGCCATCTCCTCATGGATGTCCGAGCATTTTCTGAAGCTTAACATGGACAAAACGGAAATCGTAGTCTTCCCTCCTTCACGTATCCCCTCTACCCCATCTCTATTACTATTGGCAACTCCACCTTCTCCTCCTCCACCCAAGCCCTCTGTCTGGGCGTCATCCTGGACTCCTCTCTCTCCTTCACCCCCCACATCCGCGTCCTCTCACTGTCCTGCCGCTTTCATCTCCGCAACATTGCTCGCATCAGACCCTTCTTGACAACTGATGCCACTAAAACGCTCATTCACTCTCTTGTTATCTCCCGTCTGGCCTCCCTCTGGTCCATCTCACACCCCTACAATCTATACTAAATGCTGCAGCCAGACTCATCTTCCTCTCCCAATGCACTGCCTCCACCTCCCCTCTCTGTCAATCTCTACACTGGCTTCCTGTCCCTTTCAGAATTCTCATTAAGCTCCTTACCACAACTTACAAGTCTCTCTCCTCCTCCACCGCCCCCTACCTCTCCTCTCTTATCTCCATCCACACTCCTTCCCGTCCTCTCCGCTCCGCTGGTGACTGCTGTCTCAACTCCAACCTGATAACTATTTCTCACTCCCGCATCCAAGACTTGTCCCGGGCCGCCCCTCTCCATTGGAACAACCTACCACATCCTATCAGACAATCCAGCACACTCCAATCCTTCAAACACTCCCTCAAAACCCACTTCTTCAGGCTAGCCTACCCTTCCTCCACCTAAGCTTACTAGTCCTCCCCATCTTCACCCTCTCTCACTTAGCATGTTAGCTTTTATGAGCAGGGTCCCCCTTCCTCCTGTCATCATCTCTTCCCACCTTTTTCTCTCTACTGTCTATCTCTCTCCTTATTCATCTGCTCCTACACACTTACCCAGCATCTTTATTTTCCTCACATATTGTATTCCTTCTTATTTTTTACCCTCTGTTAATTATTGTATTGTATATGCAACTACTGTCTTTGCTATTGCCTCTGTATGGCGCTGCGGATACTGTGTGGCACCCTATAAATACAGTTAATAATAATGATAGGCAGCGTTCCCCTGGCCGTCGGCGCGTCTGGCGTAGCTGGGCGGTGCGGTTAGCGGGCTGGTCCACTCCTGGGCTTCTAATTGGCACTGGCTTCCCTCTTCTTACCACGCCGTCCTTTCCTCAGTGCAGATTATAGCGTGCACTGCCGCGCTAACTACTGCTCGTGTATATTGCTCCGTTGCTCGTTTCTAGCCCTGGTTGTGTTCTCCATTGTCTTCCACCTCTGTCTGCTCTGTTCAGTCCTGCCTGCCTTGTCTATACCCAGTTTTGCCTTGTCTGTGTTCAGCCTGCCCTCTCCCTTCGCTGTTGCTGTGAGTCTTTCATTTGTCTCACCTGCCTGCTGCTATTACATCTCTGCAGCCAAGACTCCTCTGCCTACACCTTTGTATACCTGTGCACATAGTGCAGAGCCCTCATTGTTAGTATTGTGCATTGCATTACTGCCTTCATCTTTGTATACCTGTGCACATAGTGCAGAGTCCTCATTGTTTGTGTTGTGCATTTCATTTCTGCCAAACACCTTTGTATACCTTGCACATTGTGCAGTCCCCTGTTTGTATTATTTGCATGGCATTACTGCCTATACTTGTGCACATAGTGCAGCTCACTCATTATTATTATTATTATTTGCATAGCATTTCCTTGTATACCGTTGCACATAGTGCAGCTCACTCATTATTATTATTTGCATAGCATTACCTTGTATACCGTTACACATAGTGCAGTTCATTCAGAGTTATTGTTGTGCATAGCACTACAGCCTATTCCCTGTTCCACCTCTCAGCTCCTATACCTCAGTCTATCCTCTCTACCTCTTGGTGGTGACCTCTTACCTCTATAACCTACCACTAGTTCCTAACACCTTTGCTCCAGCAACAACACCTTCTGTTGTGAGAGGAAATTTCTGTGCCTGTTGTGAAAGGTAGGAAACCC
>WWET01003992.1:0-19558 GCA_011038615.1 Limnodynastes dumerilii | reverse complement strand
GAAGCCCCCCCCCCCCCAAAAAAAAAATGTAATTCAATTTAAAGCATGTTGTGATTGAAAACAACACTGGACACATGTACCTTTTTGAGTTTTTTTCATGAGGCAAAATACACATTAAGAAAACAAAAACACAATAGGTGCTGTGATGTAGGAAAGAGATTCAAGAACAATCAATTAGGACAAATTTATATGTATAAATAATAAAATAAAAAACTTATAAGTAACTACTGGGTATTTACAAAGAATAATACACTGTTTATTATAACACTGAATAAAAGCTGGTACCAGTCATTTCATACACAGCCACATTGTATCCGATACACTGATTGTGCAATATAAAATAACAAAAAACCATTAACTCCTGATGGGAATATCTACTGTCTGATTAGTTCCTTGTAATGCAAACTCGTGTTTACCCACGAATGCCGGTAGAAACTCTGTGTCTATTGAAGACTGTTATTAAAATAGGGACAACTTTCCCAATAAGATGACACCAAGATATTATGCAGGATATCTCTACATGGTCAGAATTGATCATATATACGTAATGGTAGTTGTAGAATATACAGTTAATAGCACGGTGGATAAAAGTGTTATGGTACTGGTAGTCAGGTGGGAGCAGGAGAGGGTACCGGAGAGCTGACTGAAGTCCTGAGGTACTGCAGGAGGTTCCACACGATGCGGGCAACACAACCAGGGTGCGGAGTCTATCGAGGACCCGGTGCTCGCTAGAGCCCCTAATTGTGGGGATATTCTGGGCTGCAGTACTCCCCAAGGCCGCGGCCCCTGGGGCTATGCCCGGAAGAAGAAACAGAGGCACAGAAGGGAAAAGCGGGAAGAGGCAGGCCAGTAGAAACACTAAGCAGAAATTGAAGACTAGCGAGGGAGAGACGGGACTAACAGGATGGACAAGACTTACTAAGGCAGTCACACTCACATACAAACAGCAGGAACCCCCAGAGGGGTTAACAAATACAATCACACAGGAGAGGCAAGGTGAACACAGAATGGAACTGAACGATAGGGTGGAAGAGAAAGAGAATGAAACACTGAGGGACTGAAGCAAGGTACTGGGCAGGAACAAAGTTGGAGCACTCAAGAATGCAAGAAGAGAAAAGCACAAGGCAGGAGAGAGGCAAAGAAGCAGGCACAGTGACTAAGACAGAAACTATAACCGGCGCCGATAGAATGACAGAGAGGGTCTGAAATAGGGGCTGCTGGTCAGTAACTGACCAGCCTCCAGAGTGAGGAGATGTTACACTGGAGACTGGGGACGCATCCAATGCAGTGCTGACACGTGGGGCACGCCTGAGACAGTAGCGGCGCCCACATGTGTTTGGTTGCTATGATGCCGTCGCGAGAAGACCCGTCAGACAGGGGAACAACGGAAGGGCTGATAAGAGTGGAGATGGCAGTAACGGAGGTGCGGGATGGGTAGCCAGGTGGGGAATCAGCTAGCCATTTGCACATGGCAATGGCAGCTGTAACAAAAAGCAAGACTGATACTTGTAGTCTCACCACTTCCAACAGTCGGGCTAAATAATAAGGAGCCCGTAGGTACTTTTAGCAGGAAAGACACCACAGTTTGAATAATGACTGTCCGGATACTCCTAGACTGATGTAAATGGCCGCTTGAATACTCCACCGCTCATGAACCTCCCAGGGCAGAACCAACTTGGTGCTCACACATGGAGACGCCGGGGTGTCTCTGACACGTGGCTCGATGCGCCTTATGATGTAGTAGGGATAGAGCGTGGTAGTAATGCCCTGATGAGAAAAATAATGTATATTTATTTTCAGAATGTAGCTTTGTCAATATTTCATGGTTGTGCAAATAAATAACCTTAACCTGCCATAAAAATGGTAATGTGTTTATATTTCTCAAATTCACATTGATGCAATGGCTGAATGTTATTAGTACATAATTGGCAATTAACAGATATTAGGTATGACACTTTGTAGAAGGGTGACACATCACTTTATGCTGTCAGATGATGATTTTGGTTGTGTCATGGAGAATGTTATTTTTAAACTCCAAATAGATTTTTTGCAACATTAAATTATTAGTTAAAACTTATGCTTAAACGTGCTGCAATTTAAAAAAAAATTATGTTTGGTTTTATTCTCTAATACTCCAAATACTGAATGTTTCAACTTGTAAACTTAATGCAAGTTTATTTTGTATAAAATCTTTATAAGAGTACTTTATAAACCCAAATTGAAGATTGCATTGGCAATCTATTTCAGTAACTTCATTGAACTCTAAGTCATCCACAGTGAAACAACTATAAATGGCAACCTCACACCACTTTGCAACACAATCATTGGAGCATGGCCAGTGTAAGGCAAAAGTGATAAAAAAAAAAAAAAATAGTTACCTCACACAGTTGGTCAATATTTCTGAAGGGCACTAGACAGAAAAGTTTTAAAATATGGAAAAAAAATATAATAATATACCTTAATCTGTATTATATAGTATGGTATAAACAGACTTGAGATATCTTTAAGATATATAAAACATTTTTATTTCTTATAAAAAAGAAACAATATTAATAAACATAATGAAAACACAAAATCTAGGAAACATTAAAAAACAAAACAATGCCTTCTGAAGGTTAAGTTCAGCATAACATGCTAAAGCAACATTGCTTTAAGTAGGTGGTTTCAGTTTGGTTAATTAAATGAACACAGCCCTTAATTAAAAACACGCAGCAGGGGCCAGATTTACTAAAGTCGATTTTCCAAAATCGCCGGAATTTACTAGCATTTACCAGCAATTTTAAAATCGCTGTATTTACTAATGCAATGTTAGTGCAAAATCGCCAGAGAAAATTTTTTCTCAAAATCGCCGTTGAAAAAACACCGTAGTTGAAAAAACACTGTAGTTGAAAAAATTGCCAGAGTTCAAAATCATTAAATACATAGAAATCACTGTATTTACAAAGGGTAGTGTTTTAAAATTGCTATTAAATAGGCCCAAAATCACTAGAAATAAAAACAGCTGCTTCTCACAAGCGACTTTACAAAAATCGTAGGCAATTGGTCAGCTTATAATGAGTGAGGCTATAAAAAAGCATCACAAGATGGAAGCAGTTGATGCTATTTTATATTATTACAAAAATGGCCTGTATTGGTAACATGCAGCAAACCACCTTTGTAATGTGTGCCTTGCACATTTTAAGAGCAAGAACAAGTCAAGAGGTGGAGAATGAGGATGAACATCACCAGCCCCATGCCCAGCGCAGGCAAAGCATACCCCGTCACGTGCGTTCTTTTGGCATGCGTTTGGACCTGGACTCCCTTTCAGATCAGGAGGTAGTACAATTGTTTTGTTTGAAACAAACCTCATGAACCTTTATGAGCAGGTGAGGGTGGATTTTGGATCCATCACGGTCCCATGCAGTTTCTGGGCTACACACATTAATGTATGTTATACACTTTCTGGTAACAGGCTCATTCCAGTCAGTGACCGGACGAGTGATTGGCATTTCACAGGCGACATTCTCCTATCATTTATCTGATGTGTTAAGTGCACTTAATAAACTGTTGCAAACATATATCTGCTTCCCCAGCCAGGAGGAGACCTAAAGTTAGCCTTCGATTTACGGTCTAGATTTCCAAATGTACTTGGAGCAATAGACTGCACTCATATAGCTCTGGGACCACCCAAAAATAGAGCATATCTGTATTCAAATCACCGAAATTATCATTCTCTCAATGTGCAGATGGTCTGTGATGCTAAATTGCACTAATTGCACAATTGCACTAATTATGAAAATAATTAGTGTATTTGCTGGTTTTCCTGGGTCTTGTCATGCTGCCTATATTCTGAGGCAGTCAACCCTTTATTATAAATTTGAAAATGCTCAAATGGCAGAGGGTTGGCTGTTGGGTAAGTAAAATGTTGGAACATCACACATTTTGAATGTAACTTTGTTTATAATGATTTGTGTATAGTATTATCCTAACTTCATTTTCATATATTTATGGGGACTCACGATATGGGTGTCGCTCATGGCTGGTGACTCCTCTACTGCATCCTCAGACTCCTGCCCAGCACAGATATAATGTGGCGCACATAGCCATTCATTTCTCTATACTTAGTTAGTATGTTTAGACTGTTAACCAGCTTCGTTGGGCTTGTTTAGTCAATTTATCACTCATGATCTTCTTACATTTCTTTACTGCGTTGGCCGTGGGCAGGCAAAACATCTTGATCATAGGACACTCCTTTATTTTCTGGGCAGCTGGTTGTCTATTGGTTTGAGGCGGAGCTCTAGCCGAGTCCTTATTCTTGACCTGGGTAACCAAGAGTATAGCATCATTTAGGTGGTAATGATATTGACAGGCTACTGACAATGTGCATTGAAAAGTAAATAGGATTGTTAAGAAGTTTATTCTGACCCATGGAGGGCATGTGATTCACCAACCGGGTATTAAGTTTGAGGTCCCACTTGTACAGTCCTGTTGGTGTGTATTTGTCCCATTTAGGTATGGAGATTTGTATGAGTGATATGTTGGGTTTTGTTAGTTCAAGATTATTGTAAGGATGGTGGCAGGACCGGTTTGGGTCCGATCTGTTGGTGGAAGCATTTTAGCAAAGAAGAAGTGGGAACAAGTTTGCAAACCAAACAATTGTACAGTCCGTGGCTCTGCGCTCACTTCTCTATATGTACAAAACACAATCAAAAATATATAAAAGCGTATATTCAAAGTGATTGGTTGATCCTTGCTAAATAGGTAACTATGACCCTCCTAAGCACACTAGTTATACAATGTGTTCCTCTATAAGCATGGAAATTTGCTAATCCTATGATTTGACTCATAGGATTAGAGTTAGTACAGAGGTGGCCAGCAGCAGCCTTCTCCAGCAGTCAAACATACCTCTTATTCTCTTTTGCTCCTAAAACACATTTTAGCAAGTAAGAATGTGTTTTTGGGCTTGACTGTTTGGAAGTGGTCGCTGAGTTTTGTCTGGTACGGATAATCTTGGCCGTTTCCAGTTATGGCATCCTGGAGGAGAGCTTTGTAGCTTATTGATAACCTGGGAGGTATGCTGCTGTTTGTATTATATCTTATGTGCTTGCTATTATGCTTTGTGTCGCCCCCATCTACATTTAAAAGTAATTAACAAAAATTAGTCGAATTTAAAATTATCCCCCCAATTCCAAACCCCTATCAATAAACACCTAAGTTTATTTAACCCCTTAATTTGTTGTCAAGTCTGCTTTATTTGGTTTGTTGATTTGGGGGGAGGTTACGGTTCATTGTCTGGGCATCAAACATGGGAAGTTTAGTGTTTTTAAGGTTTTATTCATAGTTTTAGTGGACTTGTTATCAATTCCCAGTTATTTTATTTTATTTTATTTTTTTTTACAAATTAGAGTATGTTCTGGTGTGACCTTCCTAACTTCAACAATGTACATGTGAACATGCATTCCCTGTATATGTTGCAAAAAAAACAGTCAATGAAATTGAAAATAATTTATTGCTTGGCAAAGTACAAAACATCATCCTGTGTTTTTGGACACATACAGGAAAATCAGTAACTTAAACATAAACATTTATGAAAATAAAAAAAATATATAGCCTTACTCCCTAGCACAAAACAACTTTATTGAATTTTTTTTTTTTTTTACTACCAGTTTTGGCAATGTTAGAAAATGATGAAAGGGTGTTTCTTCCACCCCTTGTTCTCGCTCCGTGTCTGGGTATTTGTATATGTATGTATTTGCATATGTATGTGTCTGTGTATTTGGAGCAGAACTTTTTGCATTATGGGGTTGTGAAGTTTCAGCAGAGGAGCTAGTAGGTGCTACCAGAGCCTACATTTGATTCTGCTGTAAAACAACTATCAATGAAACAAGCAGATTGGTATTCTTCTTTCTAGAAGTTTTACCACGCTCCAATGATGCTGAAATGGCAGCCAGCTGAACATTTTGTTGTTCAATGTCTAATGCCATATGTGTAAAACCCAAACTCATAATGCCATTTGTGCGCTCTGTGCGGTTCAATGTTCTTGTTTGGCTCCGCATGAACTGGCACTGTAATTCTTGAAATTGGACAACGTTCTCCGAAAGTTCGGAGGCTGAATTCGGTGTACAGATTTCTTGTGGTGTTTCTTGGGCTGGTGGTGTTGGTGATGGCATTCTATTTGGTGACGCAGGAGAGGCTGGTAGAGGCCAAAAATTGGGAAATGGTGCACAGTCAGATATTTTGAATTCCTTATTTTCAGGTTGAATAAATTCTAGTGTCAACATTTCCTCTGTGTCCTCAGTTTCATCCACAGATTGTTGAACAACATGATGCCTTTCAGTCTGCTGGGAATTTCCTGTTGATAAAAACAATGGTAAGTATATTTAATAATCTCAATTTTATAATACTTTTTTTTACAACATTTTCATTATAATAATTTTTTTCCTCAACAAAATAAAAAAAAAATTAAGAAATGAATAAAAATGTTGTCCTTTTTGGAGACAACAATATTGTTTTACATTTTGTTCTTATTAATGTTTGTTTTTTAAATCACAACAGGTTACACTCACCTGTCTGGTCATCTTGTGATGGATGTCCAGATGGCGGTGACGACAATGAAGGCAGAGGCACATCATATTGCAACTGACCTGTTGAAGAAAACATGTGTCTATTACATGTATATGTTCAACATTATGAACATATGTCTGTTAAATCCTTACTCATTTGTTAGTGGCTTTGGGCCTGATCCAGAGCAACGCTCGCAAGCGAGCGTACGCTCATCGTATGCGAATTTTCGTCAAAAAATTCGCAATGCGCATGCCCAGTATGACAGGTTCCGGTCGCCCGAGCGTCATGAGCGAATAGCGGGCGTATCGTTAGCGTATTTTTCGCTCGCTGGGCGTATTTTTTTTACGATGGTCGGCTGGGCGCCCGTTTTACTACAGGGAGGCGGGGATAGCCATTTAAATTGTACAGTATGGGCGTGCTAAGCGTATTTTCGCAGCGTATTTTGTGCGAATTTTCGTACGGCCGACGGTCGTACCCAGTGTAGGGTATAGCCGCCGTAAGCAGGGACTTTACTATGGGAGTGCTAGGGGCGTGTAGGTTGATACGACGAGCGTATTTTCGCATTCGCCCGTCGTGCGAATTTTTCGTAGCGCTGGATCAGGCCCTTTGTTCGTTTAAAAAAAAAATAATCTAAAACTTTTTGAATGACGGGGTAAAAAACACAAAATAAAATACGCATAAAACTCACGTTGCTGTGGAGGTGACACCGGAGATTAATTCCTCTGCCAATACAGTATGCAGCGGTTGCTCATATACTTTATATTGTGCAACCTTGCCCTTAAATTTGAGTTTTAAATGTGCGAGAAGCACTTCCACCAATTCTCCTCGGAACGGAGAAATGGACCCACAGCATTGACGGCATTAACAATGCCCCACCAGAGTTGGCGTTTACGGGGAAAGGATGTAGTTGCCGCTTCACTCCCAAGTATTTACTGGCACAATACTCTCCACAAACGCACATTTTTTTGGCATGAGAGAACCGAATATTGTGCCTACTCTTACTGCGTCCCTCAGTAGGTTCCTCAGCCTTTGTATTATCCTCCTCGTCCCTTACTACTGATTCCAAATTCTGAGTTGACATTTTTAGTCTGCATGGGACAGAAGTATAGTCAAAATTAGTAATAACATAATGGAGTATACAAACCCCATAAATATTAAACCATAATAGGATCCAAGAAACAATGGGCCTGATCCAGACCTACTCAAAATGATATGCCCTTGTGCATGGCGTATTTACACCAGCATACATACGAAGCAGTCCCCTCGGTCGTCCGTAGCATGCATGCATATTTCCGACGCTTAGCACGCCCATACTGTAGGATTTACATGCCTCATCCCGCCTCCGTGCCGTAATTATTGGGTCACATGGCCCTTCATTTGTAGTTAAACCGAGTTTAAAAACACAAGCAGGTGTAGGTCTGGATCAGGCCCAATGATGTTAACTAAGTGTGTGTTTTGAAAAACACTACAATTTCTATGTGATGAAATGAAACACTACTAACAGCAAAAATAAGGTACCAAAGTAAGAAGCTAACATAAAACAACAGATTAAAAAAGTTTCTAATCTATAAATACAGGTTAAATACAATCCATTACTATAAAATGTTAAACCAAACACATATGTGTTTTTAAAGTTTAAAACATAACTAAATAATGTGTGTGCTTTTCAATAACCGTTAAAATACAACATTGCAGTGCTGTATCTGGAATATTTTGGATACTAACTATTGTTACATACACATTTCAGGCAAAGTGCTGTGCAATGTTTGTGTAGCAATATAAAATAAAGATTCTTGTACACTCACATGTTAGGCCAATGGACTCTTGTAAGAACATATGCACAGACAATAATGACATTCATAACAATTAAAATACTTATGCCTAAATTCTCAAATGGACATTGTTAAAACCAGGGAACGTTTAAAATGAAAATATGTGTACTTACCAAAAATAGAAGATGGCTAACACTAATAAATCACAAATGCAAAGTGTTCAATCAAATGAAATCCTTTCTTAGGCAAAGCCATAAAAAGCAGGGTCTGATAATGAGAAAATTAGGCCTATACGTATGCTCTGAAGTATCACGGGATTTTGGAAATCTCATTTGAGCACAAACTCTGGCGATTTTACATGAAAACACTTTTTACATAGGACTACATGTAAATGACAGTGATTTTAGGCAAAAATTGCCGCTATTTAAATCGCTGCAAATCGCTGTTGTTTGAAAATTGCGTTTATGGAAGCATTCATTCAGGTGGACATTGGTGGACATAGTTATGCAACTTATGAGTGGTCTGGGGCTACCTTAACTTTTCCTGTGCATATGTTACTTTACACATGGCACTCCTACTTGTGAATCAGTACTAACTCTGTTGGCATGCCCATACTGTACATTAATAACCCGTGTGCTGCTAATTTTGGCCTCATACGTGTCTTGCCCCTCTGGCCATGCACGCGGAACTCGTACGGTACCGATGCACGCATCAGTCATAAGGCAGACGTCCGTGTCTGTGAATCAATCAGCTATGTTTGTGTGTGTTCATTTTGGAACTGGGCATGCATAGTTTCAAGAATCGTAAAAACACACATGTAGATTTCACACTTACTTAAGTCTGAACACGGTCCAATGTCCATATATCCTGTCCAAGGATTCTAGAAGACCATCCAAAAGTAGTAACGTAACACCTAGCAATAAAGTGAACTGAGTGAAAGTGACTGTGCATTTACTTAATCTTAAAATGTAAAATCTCTTAAAAAAGTACAAAAAAGTTTTTTTACTGTAATGATAACAGTGTATATAATATTTAAAATATGTATAGCCATCGCTAATGAATCCCATTGGGTTTTTTCTTCGTAGATAATGACAGCGCATATTTAAAGTCATAATTTTTTAAGTAATATTTTTTTGTTTTATTTTTAACACTTATTTAATCTTTGGACTTTAATGTGCATGTGAACATACTGTTTGCAATTTTGTTGTATGAGGTAAAATTTTCTGTCAAATGAACTGCCATGTTCATTTATTATTTTAACTTTTGACATACAGAACCAGAATTAATAACAACAGGCGACTTATGCATGTGAGTCTACTGCGCATGTGCGAGCCAGGTGTTACACATTGTAACTTAGAATATATGGAACTGAAATTCAGAGTTCAGAGTTGTGTACGTTAGGGTGTGACAGCTTTCCACAGGTTAGAATATATGCAGTATCTAAAAAATTTTGCTGTGTGGGGCTTTGCTCTTTTTACAAGTTGCCTGTAATATTGTACACCATTTCGACTTGCATCTCATTGAGAAATGACAGTAGTATCTGTTGTAAAAAAAATGTAGTTAAAGTGTTTGTAAATATGTTTTTATCCTAAAGTTTCAAATTTCCGAATAAAAATTGTTATTTACCTTGTTTAATACTTGATATGAGTTGACTTTGATATTGTGTGTTGCGGTGGGACTGGCTTCTGCAAAATGTTTTTTTTTAGAAGTAGAGTGTCTGTATTTCAAAAAAAGCCCACCATTTTTGAAAATGTTTTTTTTAATGGGTATGTACGCCCAGGGCCGTCATCAAGGTGGGACTCCCGGGACTAATGTCCCAGACCCAGAGCTGATAAGGGCCCGCTAAGTAGCTGGAAGAATTTCCCGCTGTTAGAACAGGTCTGCGGTGCCCTGCCCAAATGTGATGTCACCAATGATATCACATGGGGTGGGGCCCAGCAGCTGTATCCGGGTCCCACATTTTCTGAAGGCGGCCCTTGAGGTGCCAATTGGTGAGTAACACTCTTTGGGGAGTTTTTGGGTCAGGCTGTGGAAAAGGGAGGATAAGGGTAATAAAAGGGGAGGGTTAAGGTTAAAGTCATGGAAGGAGAGAGGTTAGGGTAATGAAAGGGGAGGGTTAAGGTTAGGGTAATGGAAGTAGAGTCTTAGGGTCAGGCTGCGGGGAGGGGAGTCTTAGGGTTAGGCTGTGTAGAAGGGAGTCTATGTAAAGTCAGGCTGGATCCAGTCTGTCTTCCTGTATAACCATGGTCAAAACCACCTCTGCTAGAGATGCCTAGAGGGAGATACTGTATCAAGAGGCAAACAAAAGGTTCCCCATTCGTGGCCTCAACCTCCACTCCTCCGCACGGTCTCCTCTGCTCCTCCAATATTGCTCCTATTCTCTCCAACAATGCTACCCCTGTTCTTCCTGGTGCTGCTGTTAAACTTCTTCCTGGGGCATCACCAACTTCCTCCACTAGTGGCAGGCAGTCCACCTTCCACTCTCCTCTGGGCTTCTCTCTTCGGCCTCTTCCGACCACTACCACCACTCCCAGCCAATGTGGGGGTTTATAAACCCTGCTGCAGGGGTGGATGGGAGGGGTGATATGGTGAGCCCTGATTGGCTCACCACGGCACCACAACAACCCTGGGAGCCCCAGGGGTGCCTGAATGCAGTGACGCGGCAAGCCCTGAAGACCTGCTGCCACCTGCTTTTGGTCCTCGGGACAACGCACTGCCGTTCCCCAACACACCTCTCACATAAGATTGCAAGCAGACTATTACTGGACTGTCTTGTTATAATGATTGTTAAAATTGCAAAGTGCAACGTAATCTAATAGTGCTATATAAAAACCTTTCAAATGTGGGTTAGAATAAAAGAGCACTAGGACATAAGTCTATGCCTTTTATACCTTTGAGAGTGTCACCACACTACTCAACAGTAAAGGTACAAAATGGAAAAGGGAAGGGTGTAGTGGGGGCTACTAATGGAAACAGCTAAATACTAATTGTATATAGTGCAAGGTGCTGATTAATATCTAAGATGGACGGGTCCCCAAATAAGGTAATAGGGTTATGGCACAGTGGTAAGGTGTATAAGGTCCTGACAAAAACAACTCATAAACTATATTAAGTGCTGCAGGGAGGGATCAAATCTCTTCCTTGTTATAATCCCTACCTTAATATTTTCAAGTAAATCCAACAGGTAAAGTGCAAGACTAATATACAATCTCAAAAAGTTATTTAAAGTGTATATGGTGCAATATGATAAATAAATAAAATATACAAAATAAATAGGGTCAAATCCCCAAAAAATCTGCAAGAAAATACAAAAAGAGACTTTTCGCAAGTTGTGTTCAGTAATCTATAGTGAGTAAATGAGGAAAAAAATTGGAAAAAAAATGAAAAATCAGAAAATATTGATGTAAAACAATGTGTACACTTAGGACCAGATGTACTAAGCTGCAGGTTTGGAAAAGTGGAGATGTTGCCCATAGCAACCAATCAAATTCTAGCTGTCACTTTCTTATTAAATTCTGGAGAATGTCAGCTCCACTTTTCCAAACCCGCAGCTTAGTAAATCTGGCCCTTAAAGTTAATAGGCGTCCTTTAAAACAAATGCTGTATCTAAATCCCAAGAAGAGTTCATAAAAATTCATAAAAAAATGTTCATAACAAAATTTTATTATGCAAAGTTAAAAACTAAATGAATAGTAAAACATAAAACATAAGACATTGGGAACCAGAGGTGTAGCTAGCTGCCATGGTGCCCGGAGCACGGGTATGTTGCAGCACCCCATTACTCACCCACTATGCATTCCCTGCATAGTGGGTGAGGATTTTGCAGCACTTGGTTCATCAGAAGGTTAGCCAATGGTGAAATGGTGGAAAGGAAATGGCTCATATATGGAAAAACAAAGGCTATATTTTGTTTCAATATCCTTTTGTTTGGTAAAATTGGGCAGCATTCAACTTCAGTGATGGCCAATTCCAGAACAGGATACAAAGACTGGAGGCATGTTTCAAGAGGCATACGTGAGCATGAAAATTCCCCAACACACAAAATAAACATATGTAAATGGAGGGAGCTGGAGTATTGTATTACAAATGCCTCTGGAATTGATTGTGATTTACAAAAAGCTATCACAAGTGAAGCACAAAAATGGAGACAGTTTCTGAAAGTCATCTTTGATGCCATAATGTATTTGGCAGAGAATAATTTACCTCTACGTGGCCACAGAGAAGGCGGTAACTTTGCTAATTTAGTGAAGTTGCTTTCCAAGCATGTGCCAATAGTTAAAGACCATTTAGAGAAACATCAGAAGCACCAAGTTACCTGTCTTCTGAGATACAGAATGAGTTCATCAATTTACTTGGTAGTGAAGTGAAAAATACAATTCTCAAAAAGATCAAAACGGCAAAATACTACTCTGTACTATTTGACAGTACTCCGGATTTATCCCATACTGACCAACTGTCCCAGATAATTCGCTATTTTCACTTTGCTGAAGACAGCACCTGTGAAATTTAGGAAAGTTTTATAGATTTCATTGCCACCACTGCAAAGACTGGGGAAGACCTTGCAGAAGAAATTCTAAATAAAATTGGAAGAGATCGTCTGGACATTATGAAGGTATATGATAATGGCAGCAACACTTTCTTTAGGTATTGTATTTATGATTATTATAGTAGAATGGACTGCCTCGCCAATTTAGGAATTTCCTCTGTCTCCCTTCAAATGCAACACCCCTCCATGTTGGCCACCTCTGTTATCTGTTCGGAAAAGGTATATTTTCAAAAACTATATATATGTATATATGTGTATTTTGTGTGTCTGAATATCGCATAGTGTGTGTGTCTGTATGTGTATATATAAAACTGAGCATGTGTTTGTATGTATATAACTGAGTATGTGTGTATGCATATAACTGAGCATCTGTGTATATGTATATAACAAAGCATGTGTGTATATGTATATAACTGAGCATGTGTTTATATGTATTTAAATGAGCAAATGTGTATGTATATAACTGAGCATATGTGTATGCATATAGCTGAGCATGTGTGTATATGTATATAACTGAGCATGTGTTTATATGTAAATAAGTTAGCATGTGTGTATGTTTGTTACATGTGCATCGAATGTAGTTAACAAATATGTCTACATTTTGACTTTTGCAGCTATGGATGTCATCCAGAGTCAAGCTTGCACTATGTTTGGTCTTGTTCTGCTTGGTGTTGCACATGAGCGCAATTTGGCAAGAAGGAGGAAGAGGACTATGAGGCCCCGTCGTTTCTGGTCCAGGGATTGGCTTCTGCAACGTGCATCTCTGTCTCATATGCCGTCGCTGAACGAAATCAGGGAGAACAATCCAGATGATTTCAGAAATTATCTGAGAATGGATGATGAGGCCTTTGATTACTTATTGCAAATTGTGACACCAGCGATACGGAAGGAAGACACCAGAATGCGGCAAGCTATTACACCAGAGCAGCGGCTGGTGTCAACATTGAGATTCCTTGCCACTGGTAGAACCTTTGAGGACCTTAAATTTAGCTGTGCCATCTCTGCACAGAGTTTGGGCCTAATCATACCAGAAACATGTGATTCTATCATCCAGGGATTGAAAAAAGAATATATGAAAGTAAGGTAACATTTTGTCTTCTATTCACACCACAACTATGAATGTTATAAAAACTTTTACTTATATATTAACATTCAAAATATATAAAATTGTAAAAAAATTGTAACACAAAATAATTCTTATAAAAACATTTAAGTATACATAAACATTCTAACATTAAACATTAAAAAAATTTGTTTTAATTTTTTATTCAAAATTATAATGTTGAGGCGTTTCCACTGGTGAGGGTGTGGACAAAGCAGCTTCATGAGATGAAGATGATCTTGGTGTAGATGTTATAGTTGTGGAGTAGGGATAACGTGGGGGAACATAATGTGAGTTCTGGTAAGGTGGTTGATAAATTGGTTGAAATGCTTGTTGCGTGGACATGGAAGGAACATTGCATGTAATTGTGCTCCTTTCATCAAGCATTCCTCTTCTGCCCTTGTACAGTGCCTCGTTTATTAAACGCTCAGTTTTGTCCCTGTATCTGGGGTCCATTTCGCGTAGTTTAGATGCCACATTGATACCTATAGCATCAAAATTATCCATTTGCTTGTCAAAACACTTCTGTGCTGTCTCAATAAGTGTTTTGGTAATGGGATCCTGAGGGTCCACTTCAGTACGGGGCCTTTTCTTTGTTCTTGCGAACTGGTTTTCCGGTCTGGTTCGGACGGTTTGAGTGGGAGTCGCACAAGTAGTAACTTCAGCCTGAGAACAGCTTGGCTGTGACAACATGGTATCCTCCATAAGTAAAGATGGCTGTAATACAAAAGAAATAAAATGTTAAGATATGAAATCATGAACAGAATGATTAATATATTGGTTTGTTTCTTTACAGTTTCCAACATTTCAACAGGAATGGTTGGAAATAGCAGAAGGATTCTACCAAAAAGAGAATTTCCCTAATTGTGGAGGCGCAATTGATGGAAAACATGTTCGCATTACACCCCCGGCTAACAGTGGATCCTTTTATTTTACTTATAAAGGATTTTTCAGCGTAGTACTTATGGCAATAGTGAATGCGCAATACAAATAAATTTTTGTTGATGTTGGGAAGAATGGTAGGGTGTCAGATGGAGGAGCCCTGGAGCAAACCAAATTTCATCAGCATCTGAGGCGAAATCAATTGCAGTTACCGTCACCAGCAGACACAGTGAACGGACTAAATTTTGTATTCGTTGCTGATGAGGCCTTTGCCCTACATGCCCATGTATTGCGCCCTTTCTCTCAAAAACTACTTACGCACGAAAGGCCTATATTTAACTACCGCTTATCTAGAGCTAGGCGTGTTGTGGAAAATGCCTTTGGAATTTTGAGTAACAAGTTTCACATTTTTCACACAAACATAAACATGTCACATAATAAATTGTGCGCCGTTGTAATGGCTTGCTGTGTCCTGCACAACTTCTTACAGAAAAAGGCCACACAGCGTGCTATGGATGCTTCCAAAATTGCGGACTTTCCAGAGGAGTCTGACAGATGGACACCCCTTGACCATGTTGGTGGTAGAAACTGCACCGAGGAAGCAAAATGGAACAGGAACAACTATGTTCAATATTTCAACGGGGAGGGTGCTGTTCCATGGCAGAATGACATGGTTATTTAATGTAATCAAAAATGTATTTTGTGTCTTATTTCAAGAAAAATGGAATGTCTGAATAAAATAGATTGTTACAACAAAATAGTTGTGTTGTTACTTTTTGGGTAAACATACATATCCAGTGTCTTCTGGACTGTCCTCCATGTTGTCATCTAGGCTTCCAAGGGATGGGCTTGGCGTCTTTGTGTCTGCAGTGAAGCTCAGAAGACTGTAATACCACAGTTTTGGAGTGTACACATCGTCTGTGCCGGCACTGGATTTTTTGGAATCCTGCACTTTATTAAATTCCTTTTTATAGACCGTGCGGATGTTAGCTATTTTTTTTTTTTTTACAAAATCTGCATTAGCTTTAGGGTAATGTGGTTTGCACACATCAACCATGGCTTGCATCGCTACTGCCCTTTTCAACTTGTTGGAATAGTCTGTAGACTTTGATTGCCACAGACAGGGGTGTCAAGAAAGAAAGGTTGCTCACTGGCGCTGTCTGCCGGTGATCGTTTGCTTTTCAGTAGTGGTGCTTTTAGGGTACTGTAGCCAGTTAACCCTTGAAGTTAGCTAATTAGAGGCTGCTTCCAATAGAAACCCCCTAAATGTTGCCATAACCAAAAGATTGCGCTAACCGCGCTCCACAATAAGCGAAGATGCAATATTTTTCAGCTATAAAATTATAATGAACTTTATTCAAGCATAATTGTTAAAAAGTCAAATGAAAAAAAATCAAAAATTTTTCAAAAATATATATATGTTCAAAAATATGAAACAGTTATTTAGAGTTCATAAATAAATAAAAATAATGAGAAAAAACATGTAGTTTGATACGACGAGCGTACGTTCGCATTCGCCCGTCGTTGCGAATTTTCGTAGCGCTGGATCAGGCCCATAGTCCAGTTCAAATTTCATTAGTTCAAAATGTAATCAATCCAGTGTCTCATTCACAATGAGATGTGTTTACAGTCAATAGTATTAGGTCTTCTGTTAAGGGTATATTGACTAATGATGTCAGTATTAGTTGTGTCCAAAGTGCAAGAATGTATGTAATTTTGTTGCAGCTGTAACATGAATGCTACTGTGGTAGGGTAAACATACAGTGTGAACACTTGTTAATATAAAGCAATTGGTTGAAGATGTGGTGTGCACTCTGCAGTGCTCTTGATCCGATTCCTGTCCTATGTTCTCTGTAATAAATACTGTGAAAATAAATAAATAGAATAATAGTTAAATATAAATAAATATAAATAAATGAATAAAGTGGTAATAAATAAATAAATAAATAAATAAATAAATAAAATTAAATAAAGATAAATGAAATTGGAATGGAAAATGAATATAAGAATTAAAAAAAAATTAAAAAATTAATAAAATTAATAAAATTTAAAATTGTTAGATTAAAAGTAAGGGAATGACAAATTAAAAATTAATTAAATTAATAAAATAAAAATCGTTATATTAAAAGTAAGGGAATGACAAATTGGAGTTGTGTAAGAAAAGGTAAGCGTGTGGTTTTAATGCTATGAGGAGGAAAAAAAGTCAAAGGAGCTGAGGAAAGTAAATAGAACAAGGGTAAGGGAAGCAAGAATTAGTGATGAATGGTTGGGGGAACCAGGTTGGATCAATAATTGGAATGAAAGAGAAAACTAGAAAAAAAGGAAAGAAAAGAACAGGCAGGGAAGGCATTCAATATATCTATTCGAATAAGAAGGACCCCAAGTCTAGGTCAATATTGAGACCTTTTGGGGCAGATGTCTGAAGCAATCTTTGCTACATAATTCCCTCCTCGCCAGTCCTTGTCTACTTTGTAAATGCCTATAAAGGAGAGGTGAGATGGATCCTTATTATGCTTCTCTAGAAAGTGGAGGGGGACGCTGTGAGTTAGTACCCCTTTCTTGATGTTTCTCACATGTTTGCAATTCTTTCTTTTAGGCATCTGATCGTTCGACCTACATACTGGAGGCCACACGGGCACTCCATCAGGTATATGACACCCCTTGTTTCGCATTTGATTTTTTTCTTGATCTTGTAGATTTTGTTGGTAATATTGGACTTGTACTCAAGGGTAGGTTTCGTGATTCTTTTCGTAGTACTCTTCCAAGCTGCACAATTAGTGCAGTGATAAAAGCCTGCCTTACTTTCCCCTAACCATGATGACAGGCCTGGTGGATTCGGCTGGGTGGCACTTGGTGCTACAATGCTTTTTAAATTCCCCGACTTCCTGTAGATGATTTATGGCTTAGGGGGAGAAGGTCATTCAACACCGGATCCTTCAGGAGGAAATGCCAGTGGCGTTTGAAGATGGTTTCCAAGGACTTGTGGTTACAACTGTAATTGGTGATAAAGGACCTGATTCACACTTAAGAATCTTCTAAAAATAAGAACTTAAAGTCACTCCTGGGCAAAACTATGTTGTTTTCGGGAGGAGTCAAGTTAATTGTATTTCTTTACATGCAGGAATACAACTTTGAATTGCTTACTGCACACAGATACTGACCAGCTTTACTATTACACTGTTATTTAGACTTGGGCTGGGAAATATCACCTCTCAACACTAGTACTGGTTGCAACAGATGGAATATGACTCCCCTGTAATCAACATGGTTTAGCCCAGGATTGACTTTAAGTTCTTATTTTAAGAAGATTCTTAAGTGTGAATCAGGTCCAAAGAGTGGTTGTTGATTGAATGTGGAATTGTTGATATTCTCCTTCTCCTTATTGACAAGGAGGTTCTCTCTATTGATGTCTCTACTTTGAGAGTGCTTTCTCCACTATGTCAGTGTTGTAGTTCTTCTCTAGAAAACGGCACTTGAGGTCACAGGCCTGTCTTTCATAGTCCTCAAGCTTAGCACAATTTCTTCGGATTCTCTTGAACTGGCTACCTGGAATACCCTTCAGCCAGTTCCTGTGGTGGTTGCTGGATGCTGGTATGAACGTATTCACGTCCACCTTTTTTATATGCGTTCTAGTGGTGAGATGGGAGTTGTCCACTGCAATTTCTAGATCCAGGAACACCACTTTTTCTGTACTGTACTCTGCTGTGAAAATTAGATTTAGGGCATTCCCATTGATGTAGTCAATAAACTTCTTGAGGAGTGGTTCCCCTCCTCCCTATACACATAGGATGTCATCAATGTATCTTCGCCATAATACAAGATGTTCCTTGTAAACATTTTGTTCGGACCAGATGTCAATTTTTCTGCCATTTTTTTCTTTTTTTTTCTTTTGCTCTCATTATTGTTCCAGTTTCTGCTGTTCTTTCTGTTCTTTCTCCTACTCAATCTATTTCATCTTAACTTTTGGTTTCGATATATCAAAATTCTCATTCACCCCACCGCTACGGTCTTTCTATCAGACATCCCTTTTTCTTCTCATATCACACACAGACCATTACCTTCCAATACCTGCACACTTAGCATTACCTGCTTCATTCAGATACATATTTTGTTTTCCCCTCTGTTTCTTAGTCTCCTGATTCCATCCCACTTCCCCAAATATGTCTCTCTGACCCAAATTTTACTTATCAATGTCGATAGGTTACCACTGGCAATGGCCAACAACAGAGCAGATCCACCATTGCACAACAGGTGCATAATACATCAGTCTGCTAACAATGAACACCTTCAATCAGCTGTTAATTGAAAACAGAAGCTCATCCTTTAAATAGCCTTGATGCAAGACAAACTTCATTCCTGTACTGCCTGTCCCTGATGAAGCTCGCATACGGACGAGTGAAACGCGTAGGGTTGGTGCTGGAGATCTCCATTTCAAACCAGAGGCTTGCAGGAGGCAATAAGCCATCAGCTGTTTAAATCATTTTACAGTTTTCACAGTATTTATTACAGAGAACATAGGACAGGAATCGGATCAAGAGCACTGCAGAGTGCACACTGTCAGTGCTCCAACTCGCCCTGCTGGATAATATTCACCTACACAGGCTCAGGAAGGAGCCTTAAGGTATCTTCAACCAATTGCTTTATATTAAGAAGTGTCCACTCTGTATGTTTACCCTACCCCAGTAGCGTTCATGTTACAGCTGCAACAAAGTT
>WWET01003991.1:95324-115154 GCA_011038615.1 Limnodynastes dumerilii | reverse complement strand
GGGGGGCAGGACACGTGATGGGGGAGTTCCCATTGAAATACTGGTAAATTTGTTGATTTAACTTTACTTCATTTTAAATATTGTATTTGTTCCTGTTTTGTTTCTTCACTTCAAAATAAGATATATGCAGTGTGCATAGGAATTTGTTCATAGTTTTTGTTTTTACTATAGTCCGGCCCTCCAACGGTCTGAGGGACAGTGAACTGGCCCCCTGTTTAAAAAGTTTGAGGACCCCTGCCTTAGGTGAAGCATCTCTTCTGCCTCTTGCTTTAACAGTGCTCGATTTGCCTCGGGTATGCGATAAAGCCTTTATTTGATGACCACCCCGGGTGGAGTCACAATATCATGTTGAATGATCTGTGTCTTTCCCTGAATGTCAGAAAACACATCTTGGAACTGCGCTACCAAGTTCACCGCTTCAGAATTAAATGTGACATCAATGGGTACCTGGCTTTCTGGAACCTTTTTTGCTACTAAAGAGGTTTGACTGGCACTTTCCTTCCAAGATTTTAACAGGTTCACATGGTAGATTTGCTCCTCCTTCCTTCTACCCTCCTGTTGAACCTTGTAATTGACCGGTCCCATCGCTTCTATGATCTCATAAGGGCCTCGCCATTGATCATACATCTTACTGTCTGTAGAGGGCACAAGCACTAACACCTTGTCTCCTGGTTTAAAGGACTGATTAACTGCGGTGACGTCATAACTGTTTCTGACGTTGTTGAGCCCTTTCCATATGTCCGTATAGGAGTGGTGCAATCTGCTTAAGGTGGCCATACAATTGAGACACAAACTGAATGATATTAGGGTCCCGACAGGGTTGTTGTTCCCATCCTTCTTTTAACAAATCCAGAATCCCTCTGGGTTGCCTACCATAGAGAAGTTCAAAGGGACTAAACCCTGTAGAAGATTGGGGTACCTCTCTGACCACGAACATCAAATAGAGTAAAAGCAAATCCCGGTCTCGCTTTTCTTGAGACACTGCCCTATCCTTTGTTTAAGGGTTTGATTAAACCTTTCTACTAGACCATCTGTTTGCGGGTGGTACACCAAAGTGGTAATTCTGTCTACCTTTAATAAATAGCATAAATCTTTTATAAGCTTGGAAACAAACGGGGTACCTTGGTCGGTTATGACCTCCTTCGGTATTCCCAGATGGGTATATAGAATTAGTAGCTCTCTGGCAATAGTACCAGATTTCATATTACGCAGGGGTATAGCCTCCAGTTATCTGGTGGCATAGTCCACTACCACTAGTATGTATTGGTGCCCTTGAGCAGATTTCTCCACTGGCCCTATCAAATCCATACCCACTGGCCCTATCAGATCCATACCATTTCGCTCAAAAGGCACGGAAATGATAGGGAGGGGTACCAGTAGAGCCCTAAATTCTAAATGAGGGGCCGTCTTCTGGCATACTGGGCATTCCTGACAATACCTCTTGACTGAGGCACAGATGCCTGGCCAAAAGAACCTCAACTGTATACGTTGGAGTGTTTTCTGCTCCCCTAAATGGCCAACCGCTCAAGTTTTCGGGGAACTAACAATTGTTCTACTCTTTTCCCCTGGAAAGTAGTAACACAACATATCAACATGAAAAATGGCACACCCTCAGATGGTAAAACAGCAATCGCTCTTTCCTCAGCTCTTTAAGCTCTTCATACATCATCTGAACCTGAGCTTGTTGGCTCTGTAATTGAGTTTGCTGTCCGGCAGCCACTTCAGATATCATCTGAACCTGAGCTTGTTGGCTCTGTAATTGAGTTTGCTGTCCGGCAGCCACATCAGATATCATCTGAACCTGAGCTTGTTGGCTCTGTAATTGGGTTTGCTGTCCGACAGCCACTTCAGATATCATCTGGACCTGAGCTTGTTGTCCAGTAGCAACTTCAGATAACCTTCTCAGTATTTCTTCCATATTACCCTGTACTTCCCCTTTAAGGGTAAACTTTGGAGGCTTAATATAATGTGCCAGACTCACCAGACAGTGTTACCTGACACCTGTCTGCTCTACTGGCCACTTTTAACACAATGTAAGGGTCACAGGATAGTTTACAGACAGTTCACAGACTCTTCAAGTGCTCCATGCAAACCCAACCCCCTGCCTATCACTTGGGCAGCTATTCCGCCATCAAGAGTCCTGACCCTCTGTCTTTGAAACACTTATATCAGGAGAGCACAGGTGCTGTTGATTAGTCCAACCCTGATCACACCAGTTTCCCTGTTGTTGCTCTACAACCTGGTCAGAATCCTCCACATTACTTTTATGTGGAGATGTGCTGTCTCTGTCACAATATATATTTGACCAAGTATTGGGATCTATCCAAGCTCTACAGGAAAGGCATAGTCTCAACCTCCCCTACCTCCTCAATGCTCCTTCAGTATGTTCAGATTAGGAGCTTTATGCAATCCCAAATCAGATCCAAAACAGTTCACCGGAGTACCAATTTTGAAATGCTATGCAGTACTATAGTTGTTCGTAAATCCACCATTTCATTGTTGTATCACTCAGTCCTAGCACCCTACCTAGGACGACCTCTGGACAAGGAGAAATGGGAGTTAATACATGAAAAGATATCTAAAGCATTCATTAGTGTTTTAATCTGTGAGACCTACTATAAAATATACTCTAGGTGGTACCTTGTTCCAGATTACATGCTGGAGATTTTGTGGAGACCTTTTTCCATAAATGTTGGATGTGTCCTTTAATTTCCTATTTTGGGATATCGGGCCGTATGCAGAGCTCTGGCCACATTGCATATGCGACCGGATTTTCCAATATGTTCTACTGCGCATGCGCAGTAATTCTGTAAGGTAATCTACGTAATTTGTTACTTGTCTTTAAGACCGTGTATACGCAATCTATGTTGCAACAAGTAACGTAGATTACGTTACAGAATTACTGCGCATGCGCAGTAGAACATATTGGAAAAGACCGGCCGCAGAGCTCTGCATACGCCCCATCATCCTGATGTGCTTGCAACAACTTACAGGTCTGCATATTCCCTAAGACCTTCTATATCTACTTCTCAACCACACATTACCTTGTAACTCATAATGCATGTCTGTAATGCTGTTTAAACCGTAATTGCAAAAAACTGTAAAAAATAAATAAATAATAATACAGCTCTTAAATCATTAAAGCAAAAATGGCAGAGCTCACAGAAAAATGTATATAATATTTTATTAGAGAAAAATTTGCTTAACACCCACAATAAAAATTTAATTACAATACATACATCAATAAAAAGTTATTATTCCAGTGGTTCCCAAACTGACGCTCTCACCGGGGTGCCGTGGAATTTTTCTATTTTCTATTTTAGTCTATTATATTTTTGTCTTTGGGGTGCCTTGAAAAAAATATGGAGACCCTAAGGGTGCCTCGAACTGAGAAAGTTTGGGAACCACTGTATTATTCAATTTGTAAAGATATATATATCCAAAATTAAATGACCCTATATCACATGATACTTTAAGCCACAATAATATAAGCAGATATGGTTAAAAACTCAGTTATTTGAAAGCAGTGACTCTTGTGGTAAACAGTCCTTAGATATAATGCTGTAATTATCCACAATCAGGAAATGATGTTAGAGGTCTTTATGAAAACCGTATTAAAACCGCTGTTTAGGAAAATTGCACCATTTGATTAACCACATCCAGTAATGTTTTCTTAGAATATCGGCTTACAGTTATCAGTAGATTTGATACCATGTATCCAACAGCAATATGATCATTTCAAATACTCCACCGTGCTATATGAAATATAACAAAGTATCTCAGTCCTCATTCAATTGATTTGAAGGGGCTAAAAAGTCCGTCCCAATAAGGTAAAGTGCATAAATAATTTTTATGAGCACTATATAAAGTAGGATGATATAAGGAAAAGGTCTCACCCTGATGCTGTTATTGAACTTGTAACAGTAACAGAACTAAAGGCAGTGTGAATCTTACAGTCACGAAATCAGCTGTTGCTTGCTGAGTGGTCTCACGGCTGGATGGTAAGCCGGACCACTTGCTGCTCAGTAATTAGGGCTGTAACAATATTCAGCAGCCCGACCGGCTGCACTTTTCATCATGGCTGGACAATCCTGTTATCTCTCCAATAGCGCTCTCCAAATGCACAGAGGTAGTTATTAATAGATGATTTTCTTGGGCATCAATAATCATATAGAAAGAAGTCTTATCATTTGCACAAAAGTCCTCTTATGCATTTCTCCAGATTTCATCAGAGAGGGTTTAGCACAAGTTAGTTTCCACCTTATAGTGCTTTTAGTTATCCTCTTTAATCAGCCCTGCTATGTAACTTCTATGGAATATATTGCAGTCATTCAACTGTAACACAGTTGTAGCACATGGCAGAACCTGGTCACACTGGTTCATCTAAAGCCTCCCTTTTTCTTTTTTTTTCTCTATATTCTTATGTTCCCATCCCCCTTAAGACCTGCTACCTCACTCCCTCTGCCTTATGGAACTTATGCTCACAACCCAATATCACCACCTTAGGCCTTACCTCCCCTTTTCTAGAGAAAGCGATTTGGTTCTTTGAGTTGGTCTCCCCTCCCTTCTCTACCCTACCCTCATGGGTAGGGAATCATATGAAAAATACAACAAGGCAGTATACTGCAACAAGGCAGTATTTCTTGCAGCTTCAAATCTCTACTGTAGACTAAATCCTCAAATTCATGTCTCAAAGTTTTACAGCACTGCACTAGGTAAGTGACTTGTTCATCTAGCAGATGATTTTATTATTTTATTAGTTATTTATATTATTCATTAGTAATTACTTATTTTAGTCTACTCAATGTAATTGGTTTATATTAATATTGTTTATTAACTAATATCTTCATGGCATTTTAATTTACTGGTATATTGCCACCCAAATGCTTTGTTTGCTTTAAAATATATGTATGTACTAATTAATTAATTAATGGATTGGCCACCACTACTATTTAACCTTTATGAGTATCACTCTAACATTATCCTCTGATGAAACGCGTCTGCAGTGTGTGCGAGATTTGACGATACTTGCAATATCCTAATTATATCCACATGAATATACTGCACAATACAAGTGGAACTTTTGCCCCAGGAAGTGTGTACAGAACATTTTTCATGCGGAATATGCACCAGCTAAAGCATACAAAGAAAGCAAGTACAAACATTTTACACAGTTTGATTTGCAAGATAAATTACATGTACTGTATTTATAATTTATGCTAAACAAAAAAAAGTAAACAAGTACTGAGACTTTTTACCTAAACAGATCACATTCGTTTAGAAAACAGAGTTATTAAAATTATAGGTACTTATAAAAATAAAAAAAAAAGGGAAAAGGAAAGAAAGGTGGGTGGAGGGGAGGTCGTCGTCTGAATAAAGGGGAAGGGTTGTGATTTGATTCTTATGGTGCAATTTCCCCAAGTTAACTGTATTGATTACTGACTGATATGATAAGGGGAGTATTACAAGGCAACATTTACCACTGTTGGAATGTTTATTTTATGACTTTTAAATGGAGTGTTTTTATATTGCCTTATTGAATGGTGGCAAATTCTCATTGTCCAATATTTTTGTATTTATTAATGTGTTTGGTTAATCTGGTACCAGATTTTAGTTACTTTTTATTCTTTGTTTGTAAATATATTAGTTATATATTCTTTTCTTCAATTTTTTTTTGTATCTCAGTATACTTTTATTACAATTTCTGTTTAAAATTGTAGGTCTCACTAACCCTTAATATGAGCTGCGTTTCAGTTTTGAGAAATAATTATTTATATATCTTTATATATTTATATATCGTTAGATATTTCTTGAGCACCAGACTTGCACTGTAGATAATAGATAATGTTGCACTTGGCTGATCTATTGATCCAGCAGTAATTGTCCAAGTTATTTTCCATTTGTCAAATTTCCATTCTCTCTATTACGTTCTACCAATAATTGTCATTCATTTGAGCCTGCCGCAAATTTCTTTTATTCCCATATTCCCATGCCCATATCCTCATGCCCACGTTCCTAGGTCCGCAATACAGCACTAAACCCTCTCCTTGTAGGTCCAGCAGCTCTATATTTAGCCCAAATTACATGTATCCATACAGTAGCCATCCAAAAGCAGCACTACACACAGTAGCTGCCCATGTCCATATCATAGCATTCCTTCCAAACCCCGTAGATCCAATTCAGCAACGGATCATGTCCGCACCATAGCATTGGTGTGCAACCCCTGCATCTCTCCTCCCCATCACCGCAATTAGTCCATGTTAACACCTTAGTGCCCCAGACTTTAGATCACCCCTCTGCAGCAGCACCACAAACAGCAGCGGCCCATGTCCACATCATAGCGCTCCCCGTTCCTTTCACCACAACCTCATCTGGTCGCGCTGCACAGAATCACACAGGAACCCTCCACCACAGTGCTACTGTACTGAATTAGCGCTATCCAAGTCACTGTATGCTTCAAAGCAACATACACGGACTGCCCATGTCCACATCATAGCGCTACACACAGAAAACTTTACCCCGTTTATTCCTAACGTATTAAAGAGAGAAATATAAGAAACCCTAAATATTGCAGCGATCCAATAACTACTACTAACTTTACTAAATTATCTAGCTCAAGTTTGTCTCCACCACTGTTATTTACAATTAACAGTACGTACACATGTCTAATAGTAAAAGGCAATTATCACCAGAGACACAGAAATGTAAATCACAATCAGCTATTTAAAGACCCCAAGATCAGCCCATATTCTTTGACAAAGGCCGGTGCTCGGCTGAAACGCATCAGAGGGAGACAAACCAGCTGATCTATCACAACCATCACCACGGGCAGAGCCCTTTCATCCCGTCCCTTATGTTCAGCTTACCTGGGTAAAGCATCTGGACTCATATAACAACGGACACGGTAAGATAGCGGCTCCCTGCGAGAGTGGGACAAAGTACTAATACCATCTAGTAAAGAACAAACTACTTACTAACGGAAAATGGTATCCAAGATTTTATTCACCACCAGT
Organism: Limnodynastes dumerilii; assembly: GCA_011038615.1. NCBI lineage: Eukaryota > Metazoa > Chordata > Amphibia > Anura > Limnodynastidae > Limnodynastes > Limnodynastes dumerilii. The sequence continues at coordinate 108,141 of WWET01003991.1, read as the reverse complement.
TAAACATTAAGGATTCCACTACAACTACAAAGGGAGGGAAAATACAGTAGCTACTTTGTAACAGCTGATTAATTAACCAGCACACAGAGCTTGTATCGCTTACTGCTACTGAACACCTCCTGAGAAAAGGGTTCACAGTAACTCTTCTAAAGGTTACTTTATATCCCATAATCAAACATCATCACTAAGCAAATACCGTTCTATCACCGAAAAGAATTAAACCTCTGTATAAACAACAACATATCCCTTAAATGGACAGACACCAAACCTTGAACATTTTATCACAAACTGTAACAAAGAAACACAGTGATTTAAAACGAACCACTATGTTTTGGACTACAAACAGGGACCTAGAGGTAAATACCTCAATTCCCACAAAAGAACCAGATTACGGTTTTATCAAGAAAAAAGTTATCCTTTGACTTTAACTATTTACCAAATAAAATGATCTTTTAACCTATTCAAGTCCCAGCTTGATTTCTACTACAGCGCTGTTTATAACTCAATATATTTTCTGTTGTGCATTTCACTTATAACTGCCTAATCTTAATCAGAGGCGGAACTACCGGCGGTGCTAGTGGTGCAAGGCACCGGGGCCCATGGAGATAATGGGGCCCACAGCCGCCACCGCACCAGCCACTACCACAGTGCCAGAGCTGGATTTCCCGTAGGGGGCCATGGCCACCCAAAATCCGGCCCTGACACTGTGGTAGTGGCTGGTGCGGTGGCAGCTGATGGCCCCATTATCTCCATGAGCCCGGTTCTATGTGTGTGCACGGGTGCGGGTGCCGAAATTTCTGAATGCCTATCATAATTTCCAGTGGCCCCGTGCATTGTGCTAAGTGTTTAACTATTGCTGTGCCATCTCCAGGCCCCTAATATACTCCACATGTAATACATGTGGGGTATATTAGGGGGCAGGTGATGGCACACTCTATAAAGCACATATGGGATATTTTCTGTGTTTAGGGATAGCTAATACTTTAATGTATGTGGGATATATTAGAGTCTGGAAAGGTCACACCACATACTGTATATAGTGTGTCATTCCCAGACTCCTTATAAACCCCATATATTTTATAGTATGGGCAATTCCCAGGCCCATAATATAGCCCATATATTCTTACATATATTAATATATATTCATATATTCTTACTCATACAGTGTGCCATGTCTAGACCCCTAATATATCCCACATATAATATGTGGGGTATATTAGGGGTTAGTAAATGGCACACTGTATAAATAACATGTGGGGAATTTAAGGAGACTCGGAACGACATATATATATACAATATATATGTGGTATATAAGAGTCTAGAAATGTAATGCTATATACAGATATATACATAAATATGTGTATAAATAAATACATACATACATACATACATAGGACCTGATTCAATTAGGTTTGCGGCCTGCAAAAGATGTGAAAAAGTTTGCGGTTCGCTTTTTCCCGTCTATTACGGTAGCGGATTTTTATGATCGGCTCTATAAGATGCGAATAAAAATCAGAAAAAATTAATTTGCACAACTATATATATAATGTATAAAGACATGTGCGTTATATTAGGGGTCTGGGAACGGCATACTATACACTGTATATAGGGTGCCATTCCCAATCCATAATATAAACAAAATATAATTATTATAGTATGTGCCATGTACTAATATATCCCACAAGCTTTGAAAACCCCACTTTTATTAAAAAAAACAAAAAAAAACAATTGTGTTTGCCCGTTCTCTGCAGAGCACCCCATGCAGCGTCATAACGTTACGCCAGCACTCGCACTCCCACTCCCATGCTCCGTGTAACCCAAAGTGACTGTGAAAAGAGACGATCACAGCAGCAGATCAACAGAGCACTAAATCCTCTCCTCTTGCAAGATGAGTGCAGGTAAGTCTGTATTCATTTACAGTTTACTAGTAATTTTTTCAGTTTCATTTTGATATTATATTCCTGCCAGGGAGAGTGGTGTAAGCAGCACCCTCCCTGATAGTTTAATATCTGACTAAACTAAGCAATTGTGTAATTGCCACAATTATATAATAAAAATAGCCACCAATATCATAATAGCCTACTAAAATATTGATACCTATTTTCATTATATTATATTAGTTCCACATAGTTATAATAATAAAATAATAGACCAATACAGAGAAAACCTGTAAAGCATGGAGGTGGGGGCCCAAAGCATATATTTGCACCTGGGCCCATGGCTTGGATGCAGACTTAAGTAAGTTCTTGAAATTAGTTACTCCTGGACTAAACTATGTTGATTGCTTAAGTCTGGATCCAGCCCTATGACTCGCTAGTTCTGCCTCTGACACAGAGCAATTGTAGACAGTACTGGAGACAGGATTTGAAGCAATTGGAATTTCTGGCAGGTCACAAAGCAATTACAAACTGGAGGCAAAACTAGAAGCTGGACGAGAGGCAATTGCAACAGGAGAGATTGGTGCTGCACACAGCAGATGGAGTGAGCTGGAATCTGTAGTACTTGCAATGATCTGCAAGCAGCAGGTGTAGTAAACTAATGAGGAGCAAATGCAGGTTGGAGGCAGCAAGTGCTGCAAACTAATAGTCCTTGGCAATTGCAGTCTGGAAGTAAGAGGCAGGATACATCAGATATAGCACACTCAATAAATCCAATAATGAACTGCTGAAGCTATTTAACATGCAAAATTCACAGGTTGTTCTGGCTGTATGTGAATACCCATCTGAATTATTTTATATTTTGGTTGGTTTATATATGATTTTATATCCTGGGCAGCACGGTGGCTCAGTGAGTAGCACTTGTGCCTCACAGCGTTGAGGTCATGAGTTTGATTGCCAGACTATACCTCAGGGTTGCCTACTTTTGAAAACTCATTTCAGGGAGAAAAGGGGGCAGGTCCTGTGTCGCCAGGGGGCAGGTCCTGCGATATTGTGATTATTTTGTTAGATCTATGCAAAATTTAGTACTCATCATATGCAACCCAGCCCCCGCCCCCCCCCAGTACTCCCATCATGTCACAATGTGCCTCCAGCCCACCCCAGTACTCCCATCATGTGCCTCCAGCCTTTCCCAATGCTCCCATCTTGTGCCTCCAGCACCACCAGTATTCTTATCATGCGCCTCCAGGCTCCAGCCCCCCACCCAGGTTTTCTTACCTCACCTGTGTCCTCTAAGTGGGACTGTAAGTAGAATTTAAGTCCTGCGGTGGCTGAGACTTGAGAGGGATATGAAGTCCCTCAGTCAAAGAGAAGCTTGTGACCGCGGTATCCTAGCAACCAGCTAGCCCTCATTTTAAAAGCATCCAGCCGCAGACTGACTCCAGACTAGAGCTGCACTAGGCGACACAATCTCTTAGCCACAGGTAGCATCGCCAGGCAGCACCCCCCTTTGGCTGGCGCCCCTGGTGGGTGCCATCCTGGCCAAGGAGGAGATACGCCTTTACTTCTGACAGGGTTGCAAATTGAGTTCACAAGTGGGAAGGGTTTCATATATTAATGTACCGTACGGGTGGGGATTAGTAGGGTCAACAAATAAAGACTACCTATTTGTCACCACTGCCAGTGGGTAGGATCCTACTGTTGAATGTACGTGGTTTCCCAAGTGCTAGTACAAATGTTTAGATACTAGAGATCAGCAGTTTGTATTTATTTAAACCTGGCTAAACCTGGCAGTTCTGAATTTTGGGGTTCTATGTCAAACCAAGCCACAGCACGAATCTGTATTGGAGGTAAAACACCATTTTTACTGAAATGTCATATCTTCTGAGCCTTGTATTTTGCATTCTGCCGTCATTGTTATGCAGCTGCATGCTGGGACCAGAATTATCATATTTTTTTCTACTTTTAGTTAAAAGTATTTTACTAAACTGTATTCAGCTATTAGGGGAAGGAAAAGGGGGTTATATGGGGAGACCGCTGGAATACTTACCCTAACACCATCTTCAATTAGCGTAATTTAACATGTCGGCGCAGATTGTTAGTAAATGCGGCAATTTTCGTTTCCATATGATACAGCCAGAAACCATGAAATATATATAAATAGTCCCACAAAAGCAATATATACACATGCACTTTGCCATACAGTATTTGCACTGAATTCATGTACGTGTTCAGAACCTGCTTTTGTGGTATATTTTACATGCATGTAATAAGGTTTCTGACTTTTTATGTGTATCTAGTGCAGTTTCAGGTGTTTTTGCCTATAATGTGTTTATGACATATGGCATATATGGTGTATGGGCCTGATCCAAAGCTACGATGCCCAGTGTTAATATGCCCAATCCAGGATCAGGTGTCCATTGAAGCAGCGTAGGAACACTGTTGGGGGCGATCCTCTGCGTTACTATGCTGCAGTTAGTGAAGTGAGGCGGGGGGAGGTAGGGTAATGAGTCTGGGAGGGCGGCGTTTGCATTGCAACGCCGCCGTCCCAGCGTATTTACAGTCGCTTATGCCGGCTGAAGTTAGGATAGCCTTTAGCCGGCGTAAGCGAGTGTTAATACGCTGGGACAAGGGGTAGTGTTGGGGGAGTGCTGCTATGTTACGCTGACTGTAGAACGCTCAGTGTAACATCGTAGCTCGGTCTATAATTACCCGGTTGTGATCTTATTCCCTTTTTAAACAATGGCACTACATCTGCTATGCGCCAATCCCTTGGTACACAGCCTGTTGAAATTGAGTCTATGAAAATTAAAAACAACGGTCTAGCAATTTCTGAATGTAGCTCCATTAGAACCCTTGGATGTATACCATCAGGGCCAGGAGCTTTATTTATCTTAATTTTCTTCAACCGCCTTTGGACTTCTTCTTCTGTAAAACAAATATTATGTGATGGTACAGTTGCATTTCCATTTTTATGCATTATTCCTACCACTTCTTCCTCTCTAGTATACACTGAAGAAAAGAAAGTGTTTAATACCTCTGCTTTTTCCTTTTCATCATTTATCAATCCACCCATCTCACCTTTTAGCGGTCCTATATTGTCTTTTTTGATCCTTTTGCTATTTATATACTTAAAAATGTATATACTTAAAAAACTTTAAGTTGTTCTTGTAGTGCAGCATACAAGTGTTCCAGTGGTCCCTATCATACCCCAACCCTTGGGCAGATATTCCACCTACAAGAGTCCTGACCATCTGTCTTTGAAACACTTATATGAGCAGAACACAGGTGCTGTTGATTAGCCCAAGCCTGACCACACCAGTCTCCCTGCTATAGCTCTAAAACCTGTTCAGGATTCTCCACATTACTCCCATGTGGAGATATGCTGTCTCTGTCACACTCCACATTACTTTCATGTGGAGATATGCTGTCTCTGTCAAACTCCTCCCCCCTTAGCTTCAACCACCCTGGTGAAGCTAACAAATTTTCAGGCGAGCTTTTCATGTTGCCCCCCTGGCCCTCTTCCTCCTCCCCTAACTTCACCATAGGGTTGTTTGGAGGATTGGGACCTACAAATCTCCTGGAAAGGGCATCTGCATTGAGGTGCTGTTTCCTTGGATGATGCCACACCTCAAACTTAAATGGCTGTAAGGCCAAAAACCAAAGGGTCACACAAGCATTCACCTCTTTGTTCATGTGCATCCATTTCAAGGGAGCATGGTCTGTAACTAACAAAAACTCCCGTTCCAACAAATCATATTTTAAGGACTCCACTGCCCATTTAATTGCCAAGCACTCCTGTTCTACAGTTGAATACTTGCGCTCTCTGGGAAATAATTTATGGCTAAGGTAGAGTACCGGCTTCTCCTTACCATCTACCTCCTATGAAAGGACTGCCCCTAATCCTGTCCCAGAGGCTTCTGTCTGCAACACAAACTGTTTTGTAAAATCAGGAGCTTGCAAGACAGGCTCTGTAAATAAAGCTTTTCTTAAGTCTTGCCAAGCGTTTTCCACTAGTCTGGACCACATTATTTTGTCTGGAGACTTTTTTTTGAAGACATTCGGTTAGTGGAGCCGCTCTAGTGGCAAAATCGCATATGAGCCTGTGATTATACCCCACTAGACCGAGAAACGTCCTAAGTTGTGACTTACATTTGGGTTTGGGCCAAGCAAGAACCGCTTCTATCTTGCTAGGCTGAGGTTTAACCTGTCCCCTGCCCACAATGTACCCCAAAAATTTGGCTTCTATCATACCAATGGCACATTTCTCAGGGTTGGCGGTAAACCCATGTTCCCTTAGAGACTTCAAAACGGCCTCTAACTTTAGTAGGTGGAATTCCCAGTCAGCACAAAAAAAATGACAATGTCGTCTAAATATGCCACTGCATATTCCCTGTGGGGCCGCAGCAACTTATTCATAGCTCTCTGAAAGGTTGCTGGGGCACCATGTAAACCAAATGGCAACCTTTTGTACTGAAATAGGCCCTCTGGGGTAGAAAAGGTTGTTTTTGCCTTAGCAGCTTTCGTTAAATGAATCTGCCAGTATACCTTTGTCAAGTCAAGTGTGGTAAGATACTGACTCCTGGCTAATCTCTCTACCAACTCGTCAATCCGGGTTATAGAGTACGAATCAAAGTGAGAAACCTGATTTAATTTCCAGAAGTCATTACAGAATCTTACTGCACCTGACGGCTTAGGTATTAAGACAATGGGATTATTCCACTCGCTATTTGATTCCTCTATAACAAATGAGAGAAAAACGAAAGAAAAAGAGGGAAACAATAATCAATTAATAAAAAGTAATATCTTATATGTTTTGCCTGGGTTGTTTGCGTTCAACACCTTTCATAAATTAGAGTCACAAAACTGCTTCAAGGGTTAAAAACTCATAACTTTTAATAAATTCTAAATAATAACATTATATCCTTATATCTGAAATTTAGGTGAAAATAGCAAGAAAACATTCACTGTGAAACAACGTTCCGCAATATAAAGCACAAAATGGACATGCATTGAGAAACATCATATCAATGAAAGAGGGGGAGGCTAAACTAGGCTGAGTGATGGTAACAACATCTTTCAGATGTTGCCCGGCGTTGCTATGGCAACGCCCGATCCTGGATCGGGCATCCGTAGCAGCGCCGTAGGGACGCTGGAGGGGACGTCCCCCAGTGTCCCTACGTTCAGGTTAGTGCAGGTGGGTGGGGGGAGGTAGTTAAATGAGGGTGGGAGGGCGGGCTAGGCGGCCATACGCTCCTGTGCGAGCATATGGCCCCTTCCTTACGCCGGCTGATTATAGATTTTGAAGCAACATGTCTACTTTTAATATTTGCCAAGACTTGATTGATAGAGCAAACTGCAACAGGAAATGGAGAATTGTTTTTCAGAGAATGATGTATTGACAGGGACTACCAATGGAGATTGGTCTAGGGACCTTTTCAGTTTAAAAAAACCTTATGATTAAACAGATAAAAAATCTTTGCAATCTATCATTATGTAAAAATTATGTAACTCATGGCATTACGCCTAGGGGCTTAAGATCTAGTGTTTTTCCTGCTTTTGAACTCGCCAATCAGGATTTGTTAAAAGATTGGGAAGCTATTCATACAAACTGTTCCTTAGATCTTTTAAAAATTTTGATTAAACATTATGAGATTCTTGAGTAAAAATAACCAAGATATGCAAATCTCAAACAATATGAAAGTTTGGATGTCTTTCAAGCTGCCTATGCTAAGATCAAGAACGATATAGCTCTTTTAGATAAAAATATTATGGAAACTAAAGAACCAAAATTTGTAAGAGATAAAGATGATTTTACTCATCATAGAGTCTATACATGGCGTGAAAGCCAAAATTATAAATCTAAATCTCGGAAATTCGTTCCTTTAAATTCAGATTTTGAATCGACCAACGATAAATTGAATCAAGTTCAGCCAAACAGTACATCATCTTAAACCTCTTCTAATGCCGTTTTTTTAGATCCCAGACAGGAACCCCAACATGGATATATGACCACAAGATCAGGAGGGGTGGCAAAACCAAGAAGAGGTTACGATCAGCGCTTTTTCAGGTGAAACACAAGGAATCAACATCGATTCTAACTGGTAAGGACAATGCCTTACAAATCATCAATTTATCTACACATCAGCTTAACTCTAATCATATGTCCGTTCTTTCAAGAGGTTTGTCCTTCTCAGCAACATCATCAGTTGACCCTTAGAAAATTGGCTCTACATAAAATGTTCAACAAACTGCAGGATCCTAATATGCCTGATTCATCAACTGATGATATTTCAGATATATTGGATACCACTAGTTCCAATTCACAAAATTTACAAAATCAAAATATTGATGAATATTAGCCATCAATACTCTGCAAGAGTTAGCAGATGAAAGCTTTCCTTCTTCTTTTAAGCAATCAACCCTAAGGGCAAAGTCCACTTTCTTTCCAGATTTGGACAAATATCCAGAATTAGTGGTCTATAAAAATCTTGTATCCCAAGATCTTAATACTATGTATCAGGAGGAATCTTATTTTCCTCGCAATTTGAAAAAAGATGAAAGGCTAGCCCTTAAAGAAATACGCACATGGGATGATATCCTTGTGAAACCATCCGATAAGGGCGGCAATGTGGTTGTCTGGCCCAAGTCAATGTATATAGATGAAACTAAAAGACAGCTGCATGATCCAACATGCTATAAAAAGGTGTTCTGTGGGGGTGTGGTCTGGAAGCTGCGGTGACCGGTCATCAAGAGAGAGAGCTCCGGTATTTTATACCTAAAGAGGGGCAATTTTGGTCTAAATTCCCCTTCCGTCAGGCTACTGTGAGCAGCAAGAACGCAGGGGACCTGCCTGTGACCAACTTCATTAGCTGACTGGCCGTTCTGGAGAGCGGAGAGCGCCAAGGCATCCCAGCGGTGGAAGTGTTGGAGAGACCTGGGCCCTGTATCTCCCGCAACCCTGCGACTGCAGCCTCTTGTTGGTGGCCAGCTGAGAGCAGCAGCGACGAGGAGGTCAGTAGGAGAGTCCAACGGGGAGCCGCAGGTCCTATTTGCCGCAGGTCTGGAGTAAAGAGAGAGAGGGAGAGAAGCAGGCTGCAGCTGGGAGACGCTGGGTGGCCTCCATTACCGACGCCACGTGCCTCATTTTAGCGGGTCCCATCAAAAGTGTGCGGTCACTTCAGTGTCCCTCTAGAACACCTGGCACTTATCATACATCTATCCTCGTACGAGGAAACAGAGCTTACTTACCCTCAAGACCTTGGTAAAGAGTTGGTTCCTATCCCCTTTTTCTCCCTCTACTATTCTGGTGGAAATCTTCTCCTTGTAATTATTTTTCTTCATCCCTAGAGGGCACTAGATACTCAGAAATTCATAACAGTTTTTGCTGCCTGCTTTTTCTCAGATCTTCATTCTCCATTGGTGCTTTCTTTTTGGAGGAACTGGTTTTCTGACAAGGCTATAATGTAAAAGAATACCACTCATCTCTGGGGTAAAGTCTGTTATATATGCCTAAACAACAGCTTTTACCGTGGAAGTGGTTTAATTGTCGCTCACACTAGTGTCTTGCTGCTTCTGGCCCTGCGTGGAACTTTCACACTCTCGGTCCATAATGCCTCCTAAAAAAACCAATCCTTCTTCAACCGCCGGTGCGTTTCCCGTCTCGCTCACCCAAGCCGCAACACTCGCAACAACTTGTTAATGTGGAGAGCTCTAGTACCTCTTCTTCAACTATGCAGTCTAACACGGCGTCTCAAGATACTGATCCAGTAGTGAGTTTTGACTCTGACTCCCCACTGACCGTGAAGACAATGCAACAGACGCTGTTGTCTTTGAGAGCAGATATTAACGCTGCAAGAAATCAGAGCCGATATCACCGAACTTGGGGAGCGGACGGACCGCCTTGAAACCAAATTGGGAGAGGTGGTTCAGTCACATAATAGTTTGATTGACTCACAAGAAACTCTGCAGAAGGAGGTAGATTTCCTCAAACTCTAAGTAATGGAGTTGGAAGATTGTGCCAGGAGAAATAATATTAAAATTAGAGTTATCCCGGAAACAGTCCCTACCAAAGACCTTTCCGATTATGTAAAGACCCTTTTCCGCAAGCTTCTCCCGGATGCTCCAGAGGCAGAATTACTTCTGGACCGGATTCACAGGCTGCCCAAGTCGGAATTGGCTCCTCCAACTCAGCCATGGGACGTATTAATGAGAGTTCATTTCTACTATAACAAAGAGAACATCCTGCGAGCTGCCCGAGACGGAGGATTCGGACCTGCTACAGGGGATACAACTATTCCCGGATCTATCCGCAGCCACATTGAGCAGAAGAAGAGATTTACGTCCCATCACCACCGCCCTACGTGCCCAAGGGATTACATATCATTGGGGATTCCCGGTGAAGCTTTTGATACGTCGCTCCAATAACCTGCATGCTATATCCACTCTAGTGGAAGGACTTAATCTTCTTTCCTCTTGGGATGTCCCGGTCCAGATATCCAAAACACCTCGTCAAGCACCATTGAAATCGGATTGGTTAAGAGCTGGGACTTCGCAACTATAAGCTGTGAGCGACTGCAACACCAGATGACCCGTGCTTTCGCCTATATCCTTTTCATTACTTTGAATTGCCAGGAGGCTCTTAGCCCCATGTGTTAAGCTGTCTATAAGTTGATTGATTATAAATGGGTCAGATAGGTATATGTATGTTGATTTGTTGATACTGAATCCACTGTTGGTTGATTATTTTACAGTAGAAAGCCTATTCACCTGATATAAATGTTACCCCAGAGATGTTTTTCTCGCCCCCACAATGTTAGCGTTGCCACACTGTCCTATGTAGCTCCCGTTCCGGCCCAATTTACAGGGCATGTTTGTTTTTTTTTTCCCCCTAACCTTTTCCCGTTTCTCTTCCCCTTGTTATTTCCCTTCTGGTCCACATTTGTACACAATGCAGTCTCTTCATTCCTCCAGGGACAGTTAGTCTAATATTGCTTCCCCAGGTTCAAACTCATCTGCTGTCTAGCCTTATTTTACCAGATCTTCATTCCTCCAGGGACAGTTAGTCTAATATTGCTTTCCCAGGTTCAAACTCATCTGCTGTCTAGCCTTATTTTACCAGATAGCTATAGTTAAAATTCTAACTTTAAACGTAAAAGGGCTGAACTCCCCTATTAAGAGGAGATTGGCTCTGACATCCTTTCATGCCCATAAGGCAGATATTGTAGCACTTCAGGAAACACATTTTCACTCTAAACCTCCTCCAAAGTTTTGTAACCACCACTATCCTACGATCTTTACTTCAAACGGCCCATTTAAAAAGAATGGAGTAGCTATCCTGATTTACTCTAAATTACACTTTGAGCTGTTTTCACATTTCTTCGATAAAAATGGGAGGTATATTATTCTTATTGGAAAACTAGATTCTCGCTGGATCACGCTGGTAACGATATATGCCCCTAATACTCACCAATTGCCGTTCCTGCGTACTCTATTTGAACAAGTACATTCCTTCAAGAAAGGTCATCTCATCCTATGAGGTGATTTCAACTTAGCTCCAGACCCCAAATATGATAGAACTAGACATGTGGGAGAGGACGTCCAGTCTTGGAGGCCTCAGTCAGTTGGGTTTACAAAGCTATTGCGCAAATTCGATCTGTTTGACCTTTGGAGAGTTATGCATCCCGGAGAGAGGGACTACACCTTTTACTCAGCTCCCCACAAAACATATTCCCGAATTGACCTGATCCTTACCGACAAGTGGGTCCTCCAGCATTCCACCTCTGTAGATATACTTGCGAGAGTATGGTCTGATCACGCTCCAGTACTCTGGAAGTGGGACACTCAGAAAACAACCCCCCCTAGACAGTGGAGACTCCCTAACCACTTGGTGACAGATCTGGTACCTAAAACAGAACTTACCGAAGCCCTGGCTGATTACCTCTTGCAAAATTCCCCAAACCAAACTAATGTCTTCACTCACTGGTGTGCACTAAAAGCTGTACTACGGGGGGGTGGCCATTAAATTAGGGTTAAGGATTCAGAGACAAAACTCTCAGGCCTTTGTACAACTATTATTGAAACTAGCGCAACTAGAGTCTAGTCATAAACTTACACCTACACCCCAGGTGGCATTAGAATTAGAAGCCATACGCAAGGAACGCCCAAAAATTTTTATCACGTGTACCCAGTTAGCGATGAAAAAAGCCAGGGAAAATGTTAATCTTCCGCCAATAGGGCAGGAAAACTGCTAGCCCGTAAGTCTCGCCAAACCGCTAATCGTGTCAATCATCTGATTTCTCCTGTAGGCGGAAAAATACTCAATCCTTTTCATATAGCGAATTCCTTTGCAGACTACTACTCTAGTTTACATAACCTGCAGAACTCACAAGAGCTTTTTCAGCCTACATCAGAGTCTATTAGAAATTCCTGGGAAATATCACACTGCCTGGGTTGAGTGTAGAGAATCTATCAGGCTTGAATGCCCCATGGTCAGTAGCGGAAGTCTCAGCGGCTATTAAATCACTTCCCAAAGGCAAGGCCCTAGGACCAAATGGGTTTATCTCCTCTTTTTATCATAACTTCATGGACCAAATAGCCCCCCTTCTAACTGACATGTTTAACACCATTTTAGAAGGAGGTTCTTTCCCTGCTGAAATGCTATCTGCACAGGTCATAACCATACCAAAGCCAGGGAAAGATCCTACAGCCCCCCCATGGGTTTCATTTTTCAAAGGAAGAGGTGTAACAGAACACAAGGGCATAAATATAAACTGGAGGGTGGTAGATTCAGAGGAAATGTGTGGAAAAATTACTTCACTGAAAGGGTGATAGATAAGTGGAATATTCTCCCATTTGAGGTGGTTGAGGCCAATACAATAGAACAGTTTAAACATGCTTGGGATAAATATAAGGATATCCTAAATTGTAAACTAAATTGC
>WWET01003991.1:52665-71754 GCA_011038615.1 Limnodynastes dumerilii | reverse complement strand
TCAGGACAGGATCAGGCCCACAGACACAAAGGTTTTCTTTCTTGTTGTGAATACACACACAAATTGAGGATCGGGAATTAGGTAATTTATAATAGGGACGGCGGCCGTAGCTCAGGATCAGGCCCACAGACACAAAGGTTTTCTTTCTTGTTGTGAATACACACACAAATTGAGGATCGGGAATTAGGTAATTAGCTTTATAATAGGGTAACACATTACTGGGAAGTAAACTAATACCTCACTTCTGAGCCTCTTGGTCATTTGATATGTATTGTTTAACACCTTGCCTCTCACTATAATGTATTATTGTATGCCTGATGTCAAGTTGATCCTATATAGTAAATGTGTTGTTATCCTTGCTTTGTTTATGTTTTCCCTGTACTGAATGAGAGAGTAAGTGGATGCTGAGATACACATATAGGGGAGTTTGATGACTGATCTGTGGGGATTTAGCGACTATCATGGAATTATGGGCTATTGATTGTGGATATAAATAGGTTGTGTGATACTTGCGTTTTTCATGGTTGGCATGGTATAGGATGAGGGTTTAAAGGTTGAAGGGAATAAATAATGCCTTATTAGAACACCTGAGATGTCACGGGTTCCGTAGATATTCGATGTGACAAAAATAGCGGAATAGGCCGCAAATTGTATTATTCTCAATGATTATTGAGATTAGTTATTAATATTTATAGCATTTGTCTTATTACTACGGTTATTAACAAATGGGAAAATGGATAACACCCAATCTCCTATTTCCAGCCCAAACTACTTTAATTGTGATCTTCAAAGGCCTAGAAGATGCATAATTAATTGCAGCAAATCTATCTTCTGTATTGTTTTTTCTATCATTTAATTTATTTAGTTTTTGTAATAATGAGACAAAATACCTGTAATAACTGTATAATCTCCTCAAGGAAATTTAGGGACAATTTACCTATGGTTAATGTTTTAACACTTTTTTTTCTAGGTGGACTAGGAATTAAGAGTTATACAGAAATAGGTCAGATTGTGTACTAATTTGAGAATTTTTGGGATAATGCAATATTTTATGCTAAATGGATGCTTATGCACATTTCCATTGAAAATGGTACTCGGATACGTTTTTGTTTCAGGGTAGCAACACACTATCCCTGAATGCTGCAGATTTCATTAAAGGCATCTTCAACCGGGATTTCCATCCTTGATAGCTGTCCAAGGGCTCTATTTACAAAAAGCGATTTTTGCGTTTCATCTCGCCGCGATTTACCCGCAATTTTTTGTTTAAATCGCGGTATTCACAAATATGCGATTTTACCGTGATTTAAATCAAATCACACGAGTTGCTGTGATTTTTAAATGATGACATCAGTTACACTGTGGCCTCTGACGTCATCATTTAAATAAAAGGTTGCCCCCTAGCGACAGAATGGCAGTAGGTGCAGCAAAGAAGAGGAGGAGGAGCCAGTCCCCGCCGTGGCAAGATCAGAAAATGCAGAGGTGCCGGAGCTGAAGAACGGGGAGACCACTGCAAGCAAGCCAACGGCAGGACTCCAATCAACAGAAGAAGATTCTTCACAACTAGCAAGGCTTCCCAAGACAGATGACAGCAAACGGTGAGTGGGAAACATTTTTATTATACCACACACTACATGACACTACACTTAGTATAGGACATGGGACCACCGGAGGTAAGTGAACACATTAGGGGTTAATATCAGTCAGGGAAAATGTTTATTTAACAGGGACACGTTGTAATGTATTTCAGTATGTTTATTGTACACTGTATTTTTTTTTTATACACACAGCACACGCAGCGCAGCATGGTTAGAAGCCTTACCATGCTGACGCTGATATTACTACAAGGCTAAGCAATGCTTAGCCTTGTAGTTCTATCAGCACAGCATAGCTAAGGATTTCAGCCATGCAGCACTTGCTTTTATCACACACAAAAACACATGTCAAGTATACTGACGTGTTTTTGATGGTCAGGGACGGGAGATCACAGTAAATTCGCAACTCTCTTCAATTCGCCTTTTGTGAATACAACAATTTTTTTTTCTATCTTTTGAATGGCAAACATCTGGACGATTTCTGTGCAGCGATGTTTGCCATGGCGATTTTTTTAAACACATAAATCACGCGATTTGACCCTTTGTGAATACCGCAAAGTGAATTTAGAGGGTCAAATCATGCGATTTATGGTGATTTTTTACAAATTGTTTTTTGTAAATAAGGCCCTAAAAGCGGGCATGGCCGTGGAAACGTTTAGGATTTCTGAGTAGAAAAGATCGCACTGATTCCCCGGGTAAGACGAAGGATAGCTACTTTGGTTGCTTCAAGTCTACAAGACGAATCCACCAGTCCCTTCCAGGATTGAGGACTCCATTTCCACGCAACAGGCAGAGAAAGTATTCACACAGGTCCATCAAACTTAAGATAGATATGGATTTTATTAGCATCACAAAGTTTGCACACGGTAGCACTTTTAATCCAGTAATTCCTACTAGTTACACATCAGCAGAGAATTTATGGTCACAGCTCCTGGATCAGGTATATGGTCATGACAAATTGTTTATTAATAAGAGGAGTGTGATTAATAAAAAGCAATGGCGGTTCCAAATGTTAGTTAAACTTGTGCAGGTTTATGAGGAAACTATTTGGAGACCAGAGCATGCAGAAATTATAGCTAAAGGGTTGTTATCCAAAAAGGTTAATGTTATAGACAAAGAAGATAGTTGTAAACACTGTGTAGAAAAAGATAAAGAGATCACAGAGTTATGTACTGAACTTAATGCTGCTGATGATCAGATGGCTTTTACTGAAGACCATATGGCAAAGTTACAACAGGATTTAGAAAGTAGAGCACAAATGATAATGAATATTCAGGGGTTAATAAAAGATCTCTCAAATTCAATTAAAGAACTGTCAAAATACAATCCTAGGGTAAACTCTACAGAGTCACTGCCCACAAAACAAATTTGTGTGTACAACAAGGAAAGTGGTAATTCAGCTGGGTACCAGGCAGATTTATCAGGCTTGGATCTCGGTGTAACCCCACATAACAGGGATAATAGACAGGATATCAGTACTTCTGTAAGTTATCCCACAATACCAGTGCTACGTACATTGGATTACCCCACAACATCAGGGGGGAATACTATTGGTGCACAGGCACCAGACCTTGGAAGTGGATGGAATGTTATAGATGCCACTCTTATCTTGATGCCAGTGGCCAATAGGGCAAAGGATGCATTCTTTTTAAATCACATGCCAAAAGGCAAAGATATAAGAAGAACAAAAATCCTGTTGGAGCTCAAAAAAGAATTACCTCAATATGATAGCAGTTTAGATCCTTTTACTTCCTGTGATATTTTTGAAGGCAAGTGTACTCGACTCAGTGTGGCCCCAGAAGATCGCATGGATCTTTTCAAGTTGTGGTTACCTACTTACCTCAGTCAGCAATATGAGACTACTGGGGACTCAGCTCCCAAGAATGGTTGCTTCCATAACAAGGAGGAAAGAATTTCTACACTCATGCTAACAACTGGGCATGGAGAAGTAACTCCAGATATCCTGAATAGTTTTAAACCTACCATCCATCATGAACCTTTAGCTTTATGCAGTCAGTTTGAAGCTATGTACAGGACAGTAACTAATGATCATAGGTCCCATACTCCACCAGGCATGATTCGCACATTTGTGGAAAAATTTACTTAAACAAATGTCAATCTTGCTCAGAGGGAAACCACACTTGCAGGTGCAGCTAGGGTCAAAGGAATTCAGACAGGATATATTGAGGTCCAAGAAATGTGTACAGGTTAGGGAACAGGGTATACATGGTAGCGTAATGTGCGATTGCCGCCAGATGCACCCTGCACACCTCCCTACAGCTATTCAGCCCTCTGCTCCACCAGCAGAAGGTGAAGAGCTTATCTGTTACAAGTGCAGACAGACAGGTCATATGAGAAGGAACTGTCCTAATCAGCCTTGCTCAGGTAAAAATAATGGCCTCCAGAAAAAGTATAGCTACACCTTACGAACAAAAGGTAAGTCAGTTGCACCCACAAAAGAGGAGTGTGGCAGCTGTAAATGTGCAGGCACACAAACAGCCTGTTACTGTGCAATCCTCACAGAAAAAAAGAAGTATCAGTCTGTGCAACTGAGATTCCTACAGGAAATCTAGTACAGTTGGACTGAAGGTTAGGGGCCCCAAAGGATCTAATTCCACTCTGTAGGCTTACAATTGATCCTTCAGGGAGACCCCACATCATAGGCAAAATAAAATGTAAATTATAAAAAATCATGCTTGATACTGGAGCAGAGATTTCTATCACCAATGTTGAGCATGATTTGGATCCAGAATGTCCTCAGTGTGTGGTGACTGGATTTGATCACCAACAAGCCTACATGATTGAACAGGTAATTGTAGAAGTCAACAATGATTTCTGTTTGAAAATTCCAATGTGGTATTACTCGGGTTCCGATAACATTATCGGAACTGATGTAATGACACAGCAGGGCTGGATATTAGATCTAGCAAACTGTATGGTGTGGAAAGGCCCTAGAAAGAAAAAGGTTTGTATTGTACAGCAACACCATCTAGGTCCACCCATACAACCAAATAACAAGCTTGACAGTGGACTTGTGCACAAATGGCCAGAGGTTTCTCACAACTCAGACCTTGAACCTATTGTATATAAGTTCCCAGAATTATGGGCACAAGGAAAAAATTATTGTGGAAGAATGGTTGATCAGGTGGACATACAAGGGCCAGACCCACCACCTCAGCGTCAATATCGCTTCCCTCCTGAAGCCATGGAATCTGTTGTAGAAGCTGTGACAGATCTAGAACAAAAGGGAGTGGTCATAAAGGCAAATTCCAAATGCAATAATCCTTTATGGCCTGTCAAAAAGAAGGAGAACAACACGTGGAGACTTACTATTGATCTCCGGGTTCTTAACAAATACACCCCTATGTCAGCACAGCTAGTGGCAGAGACCCCAGACATAATGGCAAGGATAAATGGCAAAAGCCAATTATTCTCAACCATTGATGTGGCTAACGGATTTTTCTCCATACTTCTTACGTAAAGTTGCCGGTACAAGTTTGCATTTCCTGTGCGTGATACACAATACATGTTTTGCATTTTACCACAAGGTTTCCACAGCAGTCCAACATATTTTCATCAAGCATTAGCAGAAGTGCTGTGTCTTTTAACGCCCAGAATGCTTGTTACAATATGTTGATGATCTTCTTCTCCATACAGAGACCATGGAGGAACACTTAACACTCTTGGAATAATTGTTAGGCCTCTTGTCACGTGCAGGACTTAAACTAAGTCACATTCTTAGGAGTTAGAATTACCCACGGTACAAAGGGTATCATGGCCACCCGTGTGGAAGCAATGCTAAAACTACCCAGGCCTTGAACACTGCAGGATTTACGAAAATTCCTGGGTGTTGCAAATTTTATGAGGGAATTCATTGAGGACTTTGCTTTCAAAGCAAAGGCCCTCTATGAATTACTCAGAGGTGAACAGCCTTCAGTGAAAGGTTGAGCGGAGACACAAGAGGAGGCTTTTACAATATTAAAATCTTTCCTCCGCCCCTGTACTAGCCAGTGCTAGCAGTGCTCTTGCAAGAGGTGGGAAAGACTGTAAAACCATTGGAATGCTTTTCAAGACTTCTTTCGCCAGTTGAAAGGGGTTTTGATGAATGTGCAAAGCAGCTTGCAGCAATACACTATGCTGTCAAAGTGACTGAGCATATTGTAGGATTCAAGCCTCTTACAGTGCAGACACCTCACTATCCATTAAGTACTCCGGGATACTCTTCCTGGAGTCTCTCAGCAGAGGTTTGGGAGGTGGATAATGGACCTCAGTGGACGCAACACAAAAATTTGTCACAAGGCTAAGTATGTTCTGTCTCAATTGTTAAATACAACTGGAACAGAATATGACTGTGGTGAAATGACTATTTCCCTTTCAACACTGTTCTTCAGACAACACACTCTGATGATAAAGTCATTTTTGTTGATGGATCTCGCTCCCATGTGAATGGGACATACATGAATGAATAAATGGTCTTGGATGAGACCTCTGGGACCCAGAGTCTGGTTAGACTCCCAGGTCACCTGTCAGCACAATGGGCAGAATTGGAGGCTGTGAAAGAAGCATTTCTCCTCCAACCTCCTGGAAGACGCACAATATACAGTGACAGTTCATATGTAGTGCGGTCTTTGACAACACATCTTGACACCTGGCAAAAGAGAGGATTTGTTGACTGCCAGAACAAGCCTCTCGCACATGTTCCTGTTCTGCAAGAACTATGGGAATGGTAAAAGTCACACCCTGAAGAGGCTGCAGTCATCAAGGTCCCTACACATCAAAAAGGTAACAGTCCCCTGGTTTTGGGTAACAATGCAGCAGTTGAGGCAGCAGTACATGGGATCTTTCATGATCCAGATTCTGACACTCTGTCCTCATTTCAAGTGGCAGCACGAAAGAAAGTGCTAAAAGAAGGGCCTGTGTCATTTGAAGAGGAGCAAAGAAAAGATCCTTTTCTCTTGTCACATATGACAGCACCACAAGATCCCTGGTCTATCAAACAGGGTATACTGTGTTATTCTCAAGGAGATGGTCTTCAGCCACTCCCAGTTGTCCCTACACATCTCCAGGTAGAATTAGCTCGTTTGAACCACCAACTCCTTGGACACCCTGGCAGCGATAAACTTTTGTCTCTCCTAAAAGGTAAGTTATACTGGTCAGGGATATCTAAAACTGTAGAGAACGTTACCCAGCAATGTCTTGTGTGTGCCCAAATAAATCCTAGGGCACCTGCTCTCAAGCCAGTGTTGCAGCATGTGCCCCCAGCTGAAGGGCCATGGGCAGCATTACAGATAGACTATATAGGACCTCTACCATCTGGTAGCCGTAATATGCCTTGGTGGTAGTTGATGTCTTCTCAAAATGGGTGGAAGCTATTCCAACAGTGAATGATTCAGCTGCCACTACTGCACGTGTCTTATAGGAACAAATTTTGTCACGCTGGGGTATCCCCAGGGTAATAAAATCTGAATGTGGAACCCATTTCACTGGCAAGGTCATAAAAGCACTTTGTGAACTTTTGGACATAAAGCAACGGTTTCATGTTCCGTATTACCCTCAGTCAGCAGGGATAGAAGAGCACATGAATCGGACCATCAAGTCTCGGTTAGCCAAGGCACTGCAACAGAAGAGAACTTCTTGGGTAACAGCCCTACCAGCAATTCTCATGGGTATTAGGGCAACAGAAGCATCCACCACAGGGATCACTCCATTTGAACTCATGACAGGTCGCAAAAGGCTACTTTGCTTCCCAAATGAGCCTCAGTGCAATCACTAGAGATGTGTTTCTCTGATCCAGAGCTACGAAATTGGCCGATTTCGAGCGAGCGTACGACCGTTTTTTGCGTATTTTCGTACGAAATTTCGCACTGCGCATGCCCAGTATGACAGCTTCCGGTCGGCTGGACGACATGAGCGTATAGCGGTCGTATGGTGTGCATATTTTTCGTTCGAGGGGAGTGCGTTTAATACGACGGTCGCCTGGGCGCTCGTTTTACTACACGGAGGCGGGGATAGCCATTTAAATTGTACAGTATGGGCATGCTAAGCCCGTACGCTCAGCGTATTATGTGTGAAAATTCGTACGGCCGACGGTAGTAAACACATGAATTACACCTTCACCTATCAAAGAACCCACATTTACATCCCTATAAGGAGTCCAAAAATAATGTAACAGAAGTTTTGTGTACCAGGAAGGTAGTCCTAGACCCTCAAGATACAACAGGGGGAGAATATGATGGGTGGTATATTCTCAAAGCCACCTTTATAAGATCAGACCCTCAGGATAATATGCAAGTTAGAACGTATTTTGATAGACTTGTACCAATTATAGGTACCATCAAAGCACATTGTATGTTAAGATATTTAAAACTAGTTATCACAAGAGAATCAAGATATTCACAAAGTAATGTGTTACTACAGATTATTTACAAACCAGTGTTATGATGTTGAAGTTAAATTGTAACAACAATGGACTAGCCATGTGGAATGATGATGTTGGGCCAGTAAATGTGGAAGGTTTGTACAGGGCAGCCATTTTGAAAGTAAGAACAGATGCCAAAAATCAGAAATATACTCATTTAGTTGGATCCCCATCTATACGGTCCTTTATGATAACCATTATGAGAGATAGGTGTGTGCCAGAAGTAGCAGGATATTACTTCATCACCTACGCCCACTGGGAACCAGACAGACAAATGATCATGGCCGATGTAAATCCATGGAGGTGGGATATAGTTTGTAATGGTATAGATAATCCAGTAATCAATGTATGGATGGATGAATG
Source organism: Limnodynastes dumerilii (assembly GCA_011038615.1). Classification (NCBI taxonomy): domain Eukaryota; kingdom Metazoa; phylum Chordata; class Amphibia; order Anura; family Limnodynastidae; genus Limnodynastes; species Limnodynastes dumerilii. Next base: position 63,381 of record WWET01003991.1, on the reverse strand, counting down.
CCCATGACCGAGGAGTATAGGAATAGATATGTGTCACTTGACTGGAAAGACCCAAGTGGCCGAGATATTAACTTTGACATTAATATAGAAGGACCATTCAAATGGCTGTTCTGTGAAGCAGTAAATGAAGGGTGCTGGACTTTCTCACAGTGGGCCAATCTCTCCATGACAAAACCAATCAAATATCTTTCCTTACAACCTGGGGATAGTGACCAATGGTATCCGTTTGAAGGGAGAGGACAAATATGTGTAACCGTAGTCAGAGTTCCTTATGAAGCTGAAGTCCTTTAACCAGTTAAGCCACACTTGGATGCCTGCACAATTCCCACCTATAAAATAGCTGATGTAATAGTGCCCCAACTGTCTTCTACATGGAAGGTAATAACTGATGTTAAATTTGTATTATATACATGGAGAATTTCAGTAGAGGACTTTAGAGTAGATCACTGGGACCACAGATGTGAGAAATTTGTAAGGAACCAGATAGAAATGTTTAAGGGATGGGTAGAATTAGGATAGGAAACAAGAAAGGATAACTGGGGATTAAAAAGCAAAGAGAAGAGATTTGACAGCTACCATGTTAGGAGGAGGAGCAATGGGATTAGGGGCTCTAAACACTATGGATTTAGAAGTTCTGAGAAGTAAACTTGGGAACCTAGCACAACATACAGGGGATGGTATTAAGACTCAACTAGAGGTAAATCACATCCTTGAAGACTTACAGCATACTCATATAGATGCAACAACTTCTTTATACTTGGCTCTTAAGGAGAAGTTTAGGAGGTTGGTAGTAGGTATAATTGGTGAACAAGACAGAGCTCCGCTGGCTCTGGCATGTACTCAGGATCAAAGTGAACTCTCTGAAAATCTAAAACATATTGTGTCATCTCTCCATGACGGAAACTATCCATTTAATCTTAAACAGAGGATAAGAACACTTATCCCTGCTTTTGCAATGAATCACACAAACTGGTGGCTCACGCAGTGGCATGGTTGTCAAAATCTGACTTGTACTGCTTCCTCTCTAGCTCCAATCTCTGGTAGAGAAAGGCAGGAATACACTGCAGTGAATTTGGGAATTCCTATGTCTGAAGGTACAATACTCTATCCACGACTCCAGTCTGATATTTTCATATATGAAGAATTACATCCATATTTAATCGACACTGATGGTTGTTGGAGATGAGAGGATGCTGTATTGTGTCAAGGGGGTTCTAAGACATCAGTGTTGGAATACTGATGGATCTTGTTTGATTGATGTTAATCCCAAACTACCATCTAGTTTAAAGTATTTGGGACAAGGGTACTGGTGTTGGTACCAACTCCAAAATGCCTCGTACACTATATATGCTACTAACTGCACCCAAAGAGGAATTCTCCTCCGAGGAGCGTATTGTACTCTTATTCCCACTCTAGGAATTGATGTAGCAGACGAAAAAGGAAGAACTCCAGTAACCCCAGAGAAACGGTTAGACATTCGTCCAGACACTCCAGTGAGACTTCAGAAGATTCCGCTTGGTTTTGGCACAGAACTGAAGAACTGGCTGTTGGATTTTGAGAATGAAGACGAAATCTTGAAGAAGCTAAAGGAGATGGAGACCCAAGCGACCATCAAGTTAGAACACAACGCTGTCAAGATTACAAGGGTACGCTGTCAAAATTACAAGGGTTTTCACGCCTTAGAGGAAGATGCTAAAGTATCTTGGTGGGAAAGTCTTTTTGGATACAGTGCAAAAGCAACATCGTTTTTCAACCTTTTCATACATCCCATAATAGTCCTCATTATTTTAGTTTCCATTATGTACATTACTCTACTAGTTATCTACAGAAAGATTAAGACATTGAACAAACAACTTCAAAAGACTGTCAGACTATATTGAGAAGAACAACGTGTTTTGACAAAGAAACAAATGAGAGACTATTAAGGGAAGGGGGGTATTACAACACCAAATGACTGAAATGAATAACTCTTTAAGATCTCTCTTTGAACGGTGCATGACCCTTCTCATTTTTATGGACATTCCCTTAAGGGAGGGGATATTTTTCCACTATGGTTCCCTTCTAGAGGTTTTTCCTACCTATACACCAAGAAGAAATATACAGGAGGTTTTTTCTATCTCCCCATAGTCGGTAGGAAGAGAGAATTGTCATGGTTTTTTCTCTCTCTTCCTTTGTTTTAAGATATGTTTTGATTTCACCTAGAAACTGGTCAAAGGAGTTTATGGATTTTTCCTTTTCCAAGGACTGATTATGAATTTTTCTTTGTTTTCCAAAGACTTTATGGACTTTTTTTAAAATTTCCCAAAGACTTTGTTTCCGGATTTTTTTTGCAGGTTTATGGACTACAAGACTTATAACATAAGAAATTGATTTACATTTGTTTTTGTATTCTATTTTACCATCGTTTCATGAACTTTCATTGGGGTAGATCCAGAACTACGTGTGCCGTACGTTTATTCGCGGAGCGTATTTTCGTGTGCGTAAATTCGTTACACTCCCCTCGGCACACCCCTTGCACGGACATATTTTGTCAAGATACGCTGCCCAAACCCTACCTTAACTTTTTCACACGTAACAGCGTACGTCCGCTAACGGACGTATAGACTACGTGAACGTACATATCATTTGATATGTATTGTTTAACACCTTTCCTCTCACTATAATGTATTATTATATGTACTGTATGCCTGATGTCAAGTTGATCCTATATAGTAAATGTGTTGTTATCCTTGCTTTGTTTATGTTTTCCCTGTACTGAATGAAAGAGTGAGTGGATGCTGAGATACACATATAGGGGAGTTTGAGGACTGATCTGTGGGGATTTAGCGACTATCATGGAATTATGGGCTATTGATTGTGGATATCAATAGGTTGTGCGATACTTGGGTTGTTCAGGACCTGGTCATAAATGAAGGCAGTGTGGGTAGCTCCCACAGGTCCTTAGCTGTGAACTTTATTGCATCATAGCTGGGATTTCCTACCTATGGTTGACATGGTATAGGATGAGGGTTTAAAACATAGAAACATAGAAAGTGACGGCAGATAAGAACCACATGACCCATCTAGTCTGCCCATTTGTTTATTGAAAACTATACTGACCCTAGACCCTATTTACCCTCAATTTGGGTTTCAATTTAGGATACCCTTATATTTATCCCAAGCATGTTTAAATTGTTCTACTGTATTGGCCTCAACCACCTCAGATGGGAGAATATTCCATTTATCTATCACCCTTTCAGTGAAGTAATTTTTCCGCACATTTCCTTTGAATCTACCACCCTCCAGTTTGTATCCATGCCCTCGTGTTCTATTACACCTTTTCTTTTGAAAAAAGGTACCCTCCTCTAGCTGGTCACAACCCTTGATGTATTTGAAAGCTGCTATCATGTCCCCCCTCTCCCTTAAAGTTGAAGGGAATAAATAATGCCTTATTAGAACACCTGAGATGTCACGGGTTCGACAGATATTCGATGTGACAAAAATAGTGGAATGGGGCACAAATTGTATTATTCCCAATGATTATTGAGATTAATTATTAATATTTATAGTCTATTAGTAATAGTAATATTTGTCTTATTATTATGGTTATTAACAAATGGGAAAATGGATAACACCCAATTTCCTATTTCAGTTTCCATATTCCTACAAGTTAAAAAATATTTTAAGGGAATATCAAGACATATGAAGCTGAAATATAGTGTGCTATGGAGCTTTATATGCCCCCTTCCATATGGGGCTTAATATGCCCCATAATAGTCTAATTTAAGCTCCACAGTGGATGTACTGAGAGCACTATTATTAGAGCTTCATATTTTCATATAGAAGGGCAAAAATGTCCCCTATAATAGCTTATTATGAGGGCATATTATTAATAGAGATAAGCGCCAACCATTGTGTTTTGGCTCTGAATTTCATTGTGTTTTGGTTTTGTGGAAAAAAATTAATAGTGTGTATTTCCACTCATACTGGACCACCTCACAATATTATTTTCAATAGTACTGCTTAAAGGCTGCAGCGGCTAAACTTAGGAAACATAGTGTGGCACATGAGGCAGGCAGGGTGGTGGTAAAATAAAACTATATGACCCTATGGAATATTTTTTTAATTGATTTAAAAAGAATTAAAGTAAAGTTAAAGTTAAGTAAAGTAAGTTAGTGGAAGCAAGGAAAAAGCCATTTGAGAGAATAAGAAAATAAAAAAAACTTCTTGGATTGATCATTTGATAGGTGTGAAATTATCCCCTCTTCCTTCAAACATGCTTTCATCTCATCTTTAATAAAAAACTGTTGGCCACCACGGACCATGAAGCAGTTAATCCATGTATATATTTTTTTTAACCATTTTCCACCATCTACCTTTATGCTTAGTTGTCTGTCTTATAACCTTTTTGAGTAAGAGCTAGGGCCAGATTTACTAAGGGGTGAGTTTACTTGCCCATATAAACCGCGAGTTCCCCTGGCAATTTTCAATCTGCAGCGATGTATGGTCATTTTTAAAGGGTTCATTCGCCATAATTAAGTAATAAAAATTGTTTAAAGCTCCTAATAATACTAAAAACCCTTTCTGCAGCATGCTATTAACCCTTAGCATGCTGCGGCATATAGTACTATAAGGCACAGCATGCCCTTGAATTGCAGGGTTTGCTATGCCTTATAGTATCATAAGCGACAGCATGCCAAGGGTTAATGGCATGCTACCAGATACAGAAAGGCTCCTGTTTCTATTAAAATTAAAGTACATGGCCTCTGTTCCTAGAATAAATACTAGTATACCATTCCTATAATTAATTTCGTATTTTATCATCAAGTCCCACCCTGCCCTAGTAACATTACGATAATAGTGTTGCCAGGCAGGGGGAAGGACTTGAGGCCATGGTTTGTATGAAACCACGGCCTGAAGCCCCCTGCAGAAGATTTTCAGGCTCTCCCAATATGTGTCTGTGTCCATGGCTGCTGACAGGGTCTAAGTTATGGTGCATTCACCAGAACAACTGTATGCTGTGTGCCCCATAAAAAGTGACTCAACCCCAAGCCCACATGGCTGATTTTCCTGCCAGAACACAATAGAAAATCTGTGTGAGAGAAGTCAGCAATCTTGCTCCACTCCTGCAAGCCTAAATACACCTAGTGCTGTCAGTTGACAAATGCAACACCATGAAATTTCCTTTCCTTAAAATGGGGCATATTTTCCCAGATTGTAAAAAAAAAACTATAATTTTCTCACAAATCTCACCCCCCAAAGGCACTCCTCTGAAACATTATCTTTACACTTAGCTCAGCCTTCCTTGAGACAATGTCAAAAAATTCCATTTTTAACTATTCCAAATGTGTAATTTTTCATTATTTTTCCATAGAAGTTGGCATGCGGCACCCACATCTTATTCTCTACAAAGAGGTGAAATTGAATCTTAATGTGGTAAATACTTACTGAGCTATAACCCCTATATGCCCCCCCTTTAACAGAAAGTCAATAGTGCAATGCTGTTTATTAGCACTGGGATGTCCTGTTTACAGGACATAGGTTGCGACGTGCCAATATGGTTATTTTTTTGCCAAGACCCCCTCCCAGAATTAAAAGCTTACAAGACTGGACCCCAGCAGAGCACGTAAGTGCTTTTTTTTATTTACTGTATTTTTTTTTAAATTTAAAATATTAAATGACCGGCCCTATTGTTTATTTTTTTTACTATTGGGGGTGTTGACATGGTACAGCGGGCCCTGGATGGTAGGGCATACTGGCGCTTGTGGTTCTCCAAGCACCAGCATGCCCTGGCATCCATAGGAATGCTGGTGCTTGTAGTATTACAAGCATTAGCATGCCCTGTAGGGCAGATATATTTAATTTTTTAGTTATAGACCACATATACGCAATCTACGTAACAAAACTATATGTAGATTACGTAAAATAGTTACTACGCATGCGTAGTAGGTTTTATCAGTAAATTAAGGACGTATGTACAATACGTCTGGGGCTGTGAATCCGGCCCATTATTTGCATAGTGGTCACTAGTGTACTATTTGCATTGTAGTGATCACTGGTGTTCCCTTTTTATTGTGTATAGGTCACTGGTGTGCTCTCTGTATTGTATATAGGTCATTGGTGGGCTGTCTGTAATGTATATAGGCCAATGGTATACTCTCTATATTGTATATATAGGTCACTGGGACGCACTCTCTATTGTTAAATTTCACTGGTGGACTCGGTATTGTGCATATGTCATGTTCAAAATGGAGGTTGCTCAAATCAATTTATAAGTTAATATAGCGCAGGAGCTGCAAAGTATGGGGAATTTACACAAATACATAAAAGGCACCCAAGCACTCTTTACATTCCATAATTACGTTCCATAACATTCTATTTTTAAAATAAAAGTCAGGTTTACCTGAGACTCCAATAAAAAATTGTTTAAAAAAATAATATAATATAATAATATATAAGCCACCAGCCACTTACAAGGCTTCTCTGTTTTAATGGTCCTAACTCTTATACTGTCAGAGTCCCAACTTGGGTCATATGTCATGTAATTTGGGGACTTGGAGACCTCTGACTTTTATTTTAAAGATAGAAAGTTATGGTTTGTTGCTGGGAATTGCAAGAGTGCTGGTCTGTCTTTTTTGTATTTGTGCACACGGTATCGCAGCACCGTACAGAGGCAATAGCAAAGCCAGTAGTTACATATACAATTCAATACAATAATGAACAGAAGGTATAAAAACATGAATAAGGAATACAATACATGTACAAAGCAAAATTGAAATAAATGACAAAAAAAAAACCAGAACAATATGTAAGGGAAATAAAAATGCTGGATGTGTGTGTAGAAGCAGGTGAATAAGCACAAAGATAGACAGTAGAGAGAAAAAGGTTGGAAGTGATGAGGGGTGATGACAGGAGACATAGTTATGAAGATGGGGAGGGCAGGTAAGGTTAGGAAGGGTAGGCTAGCCTAAAGAAGTGGGTTTTGAGGGAGTGATTGAAGGATTGCAGGGTGCTGGATTGCCTGATAGGATGTGGAAGGTTGTTCCAATGGAGAGGGGTGGCCCAGGAGAAGTAGTGAGAGGTAGTTATCAGGTTGAAGTTCAGGCGACTATCACCAGCAGAGCAGAAGGGACGGGAGGGAGTGTGGATGGAGATAAAGGAGGAGAGGTAGAGAGCGGTGGAGGAGAGAGTCTTGTAAGCTGTGGTGAGGAGCTTGAAGAGAATTCTGAAGGGGACAGGAAGCCAGTGTAGAGATTGACAGAGAGGGGAGGTGGAGGCAGTGCATTGGGAGAGGAAGATGAGTCTGGCTGCAACATTTAGTATAGATTGTAGTGGTACAAGATGGACCAGAAGGAGGCCAGAGAGGAAAATGTTGCAGTAGTCCAGACGGGAAATAATGAGAGTGAACAAGCGTTTTAGTGGCATCTGCTGTTAAGAAGGGTCTGATGCGAGCAATGTTGCGGAAATGTGTTACACTCCGTAGTAGTTGCACTGGCAGGATCTAGCAGGCTTAGGTTCTATGTGCTCCCTTTTCCCCAGCTGTCAGGTAATCACCTGTGGAGGTGTGTCAGTGTTGCCTTGTGATTGGAGGATCTCTCCTTAAATACTCCCTGCTCACTTCCACAGGTGTCGGTTATAGCGTCTGGTTCCTGATCGTGCTAGCTGGCTGTCTGAGTGCTTCGTTTGCTTTTTGCATTATCCTGATACCCTGCTTTCCTGGTGTGTACCCCCTTGCTTCCCTCGTACCCTCTGTCTTATTGTTGACCCCCTGTGTAGTGAGGTGCGTGGCGAGAGTAGTTCGTTACTCCCGCTGGCGGCCTCAGCCCCGGACAGGCTCCGGTCTGTTTACTTGTATGCGAGTGAATGCCATCTCCTTGCTCCGTCTTGTCAGGCGTGTTTCTGAGATCTGCCACGTGTTGTGAGTGTTACCTGCGGTTACCATCTTGCAGTGTGTTTGGTTCTTATTACCTGCGGTTACCATCTAGCGGTGTAGTAAGACTCTGTATTTACCTGCTTTGGTCATCTAGCAGTGTCGGAGTTCCGTTCTTAGGTCTCTTGTGTTCCTCGCAGCTGTGTCATCTTGCTCGAGTGTGTTAGCCGCCAGTGTGTTTACTGTGTGAGCATTCAGCTGAGTGTGTGTCATCTCCAGTGTGTATAGAGCATAGCTCCACTGTGTGTGTGTCATCTCCAGTGTGTTTTAGAGCATAGCTCCACTGTTTACCACCTACAGTGTAGCACAGACCTTTCCACCTGTCTGCTTATAGTTCCCCTGTTACATCTGGGACTTGTGGTACATCTAGTACTGCCTGTGGGCAGCTTCCTTATAGTATACTAATAGTTAGGAGTACAGCCTGCTTATCCTCCAGTGCAACATCTCTCCTAATACCCTGCCTATGGTTTCCTATTAGTATACTTATTATTTTAGGGAAGTTATATTATTGTCTGCATTACTGTGTATGAGGGTTCCGGTATTTGCATTAAAGAAACCTTTTTTACTGTTCTTGAGAGTAACTGTATTATTCATACCTGGTTATTGTATGCAAGGGTGTTTGTGAGTATCTGGGTTCCTGAATAAGCACTACCACGCTGCAGTACCCCTTTGGGAATTATTGCTGGGGGCACGACCTGTCAGACCAGCGGCCCAGACTATCCTCACCTTCAGAGGCTCTAGTGAATACCTGGTGCTGACATAGACTCCGGGCCCCCGGTGAGAAAACCCTTAGGCCGACTGTAACAAAATGAAAGCGGCAGGACAGTGAGAGGGCACGGATGTGGGGGGGTGAAGGAGAGAGAGGAGTCCAGGATGATGGTGGAGGAGAATATGGTGGAGTCGCCAATAGTAATAGAGATAGTAGGGGTAGAGGGGATACGTGAAGGAGGAAAGACTACAATTTCCGTTTTGTCCATGTTAAGCTTGAGGAAATGATCGGACATCCACTAGAAGATGGCCGAGAGGCAATCTGACACTTTTGACAGAAGTTCGGGGGAAAGGTCAAGGGAGGAGAGATAGATTTAAGTGTTGTCAGCATAGAGGTGGTAGTTAAAACTAAAAGAACTGATGAGGTCACCCAGAGAGGAGGTGTAGAGTGAGAACAGATGGGACCAAGGACTAAGTCCTTGCCCACGCCAACAAAAAGAGGAGTAGTAGGGGAGTTATATGATTCCTGGTGACACCTTTGTACATCCACATACAAACAGAAAGTTTCAGATTAGACATAATTTAACCTGTACCTCTGTATATGTGGTGTATATCATCTTATGCCCGTGCGGCCTGGCCTATGTAGGCAAAACTCAAAGACAGTTCAGAAAACGCATAGCCCTGCATAGGTCTGTTATTAGGCAGGCTCTTCAAGGGAAACCCAGTGAGCAGCCAGTTGCCAGGCATTATGCGGAATACAAACATTCATTGGCGACTTTATGCCATAAGATAATTGACAATGTACCAGTCTTGCACTGTGGGGGTAACAGAGATCTTAAACTGTTACAATTGGACACTATCTGGATCCATCATTTAAACAGAGTTGCACCGCATGGTCTAAATGAACTTTTACGTTTTTCTTGCTATATGTTCCCTTAACTGCTACTTTTGACATATACTCATTGGGCCTGATCCGAACTACGCCTCGGAGCGAATTTACGCGTAGCAGAGACGTAAAATCACTGTTTTGTGCGCACTGAGCATGCGCATCATAGAAAATACGCACATTAACGTAGCGTAATTGTGAACGTATGGGCCATTCACGTATGTGTCACGTAAATACTTGTGGGCGTGCCAATTTTACATTAGTCCAAATTACGTGTGAAATACGTGAAGTAGGCGGGGGGTTGTATTTAAAGTTTACAGTATGGGCGTGCTTAGCTGCGTAAATTCGTCTAGGCCATACGTACGTGTGCGTATGACTGCGGTTACGTTTGAAAAAGTTAAATTAGGGTTTAGAAAGCGTATCTTAACAAAATACGTCCGTGCAAGGGGTGTGCTGAGGGGAGTGTAACGAATTTACGCGCACGAAAATACGCTCCGTGAATAAACGCACGGCAAACGTAGTCCTGGATCTACCCCATTGTTATGTATTTGGACTTTTGCTCTTTTATATGCATTCGGTGCTTGTTGTTTGGTTATTCAGATGTCCCTCTGTTTCTCTTTGCTTTGTTTCCCATTTCTGGACCTCTATATAGGCAGATGGTTTTTGTGTCTATGGCGCTCAGCCATATCTGTATTAATCTTTTTTGATTTGACCTCTTGGTACTCCTCATTGTCTGTTACTTTGTTAATATGTCTCCTCATCATTTCCAGACTACCTGTATCTGACTTATTCTTATCTTTTTACTTATTTCCTCATCTTGGATTTCTTCTTTGTTGTTCTCCCGGCTTATGTATTTACTTTTTTTTACCATAATATGCCTATCGTCTGATCTTCCGCAATTGCATGTGTGATTGTTTACACTGGGTCTTGCGTTGCTATGGCTGCGGGCCCATCTCTGGCTGATGTCACTTCCGCTTTCCAGGGCGGTGCTCGGGGATTCCGGACGGACCCGCAGCCACAACGCTGAATGAAGGGAGGAGGTGTTTCACTATGAGGGTAAGCTATATAAGTTTTTGTACACCTTTTCACTGTTATTATTGTCCCTGAAGAAAATTGTAATAAACTGATACGTTGGACCTAAGGGGCCTTGTGCCATTTGTTCACTTATTTTTTAAGTTCTCAGAGTGCCACTCTATTTGCAGTTCATATATAT
>WWET01003991.1:29487-50668 GCA_011038615.1 Limnodynastes dumerilii | reverse complement strand
CTTCAACCCCCCCCAGTATTCACCATCATGTATCTCGAAGCCCCACCCTCAGTATTCCCCCCCATCATGTGTCTCCATGCCACAGGTCCCCCTCCTGCCCTCTCCACCCCTTCTCACACTGTGTCTGTGGCCAGAGCGGGGAGGAATGGGAACTACATTTCCCCTGTCTCCCCACTCTGACCACAGACACAGCGCAAGAACTTCAGCTCCTCTGAGTCTGAGTGCCGGGGCAGCTGGAGAACCCATCTGATGTCCCAGCGTGCATACTCCTGGGAGCTGAAGTTCTCGCACTGTGTCTGTGGTCAGAACGGGGAGCAGAGGGAACATTTCCCCTGCCTCCCTGCTCTGACCACAGAAACAGCGCGTGAACTACAGCTTTGAGGAGTCTGGGCACCAGGACACCAGCCGAGGTTGCGGCTGGAGAGCAGAGGGAAGCGACTGCTGTCACTGGACAGTTAAGAGGGTGAGCAGAGGGCAGGAGCAGGGGGACCTGGGGCATAGGGAGGGGTGCTTCTGCTCCTTACTGTAGGACATAAGCAGTAGCATCCCAGCGTGTGGACGCTACTGCGCATGCGTATGACGGTGAGGAGCAGAATGTCTTTTATATATATATAGATATTGATTAAGTCACTTCTAATTTAGTTTGTGTTACTGTTTATAAGATGTTAGATATATGCTAGATATCATTGCTGAATATCAGATGTTATTGTACACTGATTGAATTAACACACAAAGACATAGTTAAATATTGTCGGGCCCTGGGACAACAAAAAACATTGGTAGTGTAGGGTAAGCTTGGAATAGGTGAAGCGCAGCCTTAAGGCTGTTAGAGTATGTGTTGAGAGATAGTCGATGGACAAGAGGTCAGGACCATAGATTATCATACTCCAATCTTAGGATAAACTGGCCGGAATGTAATTATTAATGTGTCCTTTCTAGTTTGAGCAGTGCATTAGTGATTGTTATCATCTTATCTGGTGCTTCATTATCTTATACGACACGTATATGATATATTTGATTTACATTGTTAGGCTTCAGCAGACACCTGGTTCTGGGCGTTGAGCCAAGACGGAAAGTTTGGGCTGGTGCAATACTGACTGAATTTATATAGTGCTTATTATAGACCGCATTTTTAGACCGCATATACGCAATCTACTTATCGAAACGATACGCAGATTACGTACAATAGCTATTACGCATGCACAGTAGCTATTGTTCATTGAATTACGTCTGTCTATGGAAGACGGAGGTAGTTCTGGATCTACCCCAATGTAACTACAATTCAATCACACTGCTGTGTAATCAAACTGTCCACTTAGGAAGCAACACTGATTGACAATCAATTTCACATGCTGTTGTGCAAATGGAATAGACAACAGTTGGAAATTATAGGCAATTAGCAAGACACCCCCAATAAAGGAATGGTTCTGCAGGTGTTGACCACAGACCACTTCTCAGTTCCTATGCTTTCTGGCTGATGTTTTGGTCACTTTTGAATGCTGGCGGTGCTTTCACTCTAGTGGTAGCATGAGACGGAGTCTACAACCCATACAAGTGGCTCAGGTAGTGCAGCTCATCCAGGATGGCACATCGATGCGAGCTGTGGCAAGAAGGTTTGCTGTGTCTGTCAGCGTAGTGTCCAGAGCATGGAGGTGCTACCAGGAGACAGGCCAGTACATCAGGAGACGTGGAGGAGGCCGTAGGAGGGCAACAACCCAGCAGCAGGACCACTACCTCCGCCTCTGTGCAAGCAGGAACAAGAGGAGCACTGCCAGAGCCCTGCAAAATGACCTCCAGCAGGCCACAAATGTGCATGTGTCTGCTCAAACGTCAGAAACAGACTCCATGAGGGTGGTATGAGGGCCCAACGTCCACAGGTGGGGGTTGTGCTTACAGCTCAACACCGTGCAGGACGTTTGGCATTTGCCAGAGAACACCAAGATTGGCAAATTCGCCACTGGTATATCTAAGGAATTTAAGATTATATGGTTTATAAATTGTGCTACTTCTTATGTAATATACGTTCTTAGTTGTAGCTGCAATTTATATTACGTTGTACATAGTACAAGATCCTTACAAACTAAGGGCTGGATCAAGACTTAAGAAGGAGCTTGAAAATAAGAGAGGAAGGTTACACCTGGGCAAAACCATGTTGATTTCAGGGGGAGTCAAGCTAATTGTATTATTTGCATGCAGGGATATATCTTTGAATTGCTTACTGCACACAGTTGTAAAATACTAAGGCAGCTTGTAAACCAATCTATGCAAGATATTCGTGCAGGACATCCAATTCTAGTATAAATGTATATAGCATGTAGGGTGGAAGCGTCAATATATGAGAGATGTTATTTATCCACACTAGACCACACAATTATGTCTGTGCACAGCCCTCAATAAATATTGAAAATCTTAAATGTTCATTAGAAAAAATGTCCAATCACAGGTCTCCAGATACTTAGACAAACAAATAATCAAATGGCAGGCAACCAAATGTTCAAATAATCATGTGGACAAATATCATAAAGCATTGTCCCGATATAGCAATGATGGAGTAGATGACTTACAGTTCGTAGTCATCTGCAATTAAATAAAACATGTATGGAGGAACCTGTTTGCAAACATCCCACAACATCTTGTCCTATGCTTCTCCAATCCACGTGTATGCTGTTAGGTAATACGGACGTGACCCGGTCTACCGACCCTCTAGCTCTGCAGCGTTCTGGTCCGATATGTGCAGCCGTGGAAAAAAAAGAGAGAGACCGCCTATGGTACAGATATCATTTATTATAGGCAAGGTTAAAATATGCAAGTGTACTCACAAGTATAGTGGAAGACTATGAATAGTTGTCTTCAAAAGCGCATTTAAAAAGTGCAATTTAACAGCCACCGTCAACGCGTTTCAATCCTATGTCGGATCTTTCTCAAGGCTAAAATCATGCTCATCTGTGTCTCTCTAAAAAGCTAATTAGCTCCTCCTCCATACACATTATTCAGTTTATATTTTCATAAACACTCCAAAGGCATATAATTTGTTCCAGTTGTCCTTAATAAACACTGTTAAACCCAAAACCCAATAATTCACCTGTATTCTACTTATCTCAAAGGTGAGTTTTATGTTTTGCTCGTTTTGATTTAAATATGCACAGAATTCATGCAGTGTTTCTTCCGGACTGGACCACATAAACAAAATATCGTCTATGTTACATATCCGGGTCCTTAATAAATCCATTCCATACTTTTTCCTCCTCCCATTGTGACATTGGGCCTGATCCAGAGCTACGGCCGCTGTCGCTAGTACGGCGCCCGTAGCTCTAATGCGCATACTATGATCGGGCGTCCATAGTAGCGCCGTAGGGACACTGGAGGGGACGTCCTCCAGCGTCCCTACGCTCACGTTACTGCTGGTGGGCGGGGGGAGGTAAGTAAATGAGGGTGGGGGGCGTGCTAAGAGGCCATACGCTCCTGTGCGAGTGTATGGCCCCTTCCTTACGCCGGCCGAAGTTAGGGTAGCCTTCAGCCGGCGTAAGGAAGGGGACATACGCAACAGCATTATATCCAATAGCTGATGATGAGCAGATAAATTAAACACAGCTGACGACACACGTCAGTCCTAGCTATCTCTATTTCATCTACATATTATATATGGGGATTCATTCTAATCGTAGGAACCATATCACTATATTAATACTGAAATGGATAAAATTAATTCTATACCAAATAAATAAGGGAGATATTACCTCATTATCATATTTAGAACATGGGGCCTGATCCAGAGCTATGACCGCAATCGCCCGCGAGCATAGCGAACGTACGCCCGGGCGTAAAAACTTTCACGCCCATAACACTCCCATTGATTGTAACTGCTTACGGCGGCTGAACCCTACCCTAAGATTTTTCAGCGTACGTGCGAATTTTCGTAGCGATACGCTGGTCGTACTGGGCTTAGCACGCCCATACTGTACAATTTAAATGGCTATCCCTGCCTCTGTGTAGTAACTCCAGCGTCCAGACTCTCGTCGTAAAAAACGCACGCCCCTTGAGCGAAAAATACGCTGAAAATTCGCTCGCTGTACGCTCATGTCCTTCGGTCGACCGTAAGTTGTCATACCGCACATGCGTAGTGCGTTTTTTTCACGAATTTTCGCTTACGATGAGCGTACGCTCGCTTGCGGTCGTAGCTCTGGATCAGGCCCAATGGGAGGAAAAAAAGTATGGAATGGACATCCATGGAAACATTTTCTTATGGATACCCCAAAGTTTATCTACACTAAAGCTCCGAATATTGGGAGTGCATTAAGAGAAATAAACAAAACTCCTAAGATAAAAACAGTGAGATTCCATAGGTGTGGGACATGTATAGTTTGTAGAACCTACACAAAAAAGAAGTGTAAAATTGTAGAATTTGAGTCCACACAAACAAAAGAGAAATATCAAATTAAAAATCTTATAACTTGCCATAGTTCTAATATAATATACCTCATGGAATGTGAATGTGCAATACAATACGTGTGTCGCACAACACGCAAATTAAAGTGAGATGAGCAGAGCATTTGCGCAACATAAAGAATGCTTATGATAAACACTCTGGACCGGATCCAGAACTACGTCCGTCTTCCATAGAGACCGCATATACGCAATCTACGTATCAAAACGATACGGAGTTTACGTACAATAGCTACTATGCATGCACAGTAGCTATTGTTTATTGAATTACGTCCGTCTATGGAAGACGGACGTATTTCTGGATCTACCCCTCTGTCTCTGCCCATTTCAAAGAAAAACATTGCTGTTCCCATAAATCAATAGTAAAATTGATAGGGATAGATAAAGTTCAAACAGGTTGGAGGGGATGCAATATAATTGAAACTTTGGCAAAAAGGGAAATGGAATGGATCTTTAGGTTAAAAAACTTAGATCCATGTGGTCTCAGTTCTGATTTTGAGTTAAAGTGGTTTCTTTGATATTTATAACAATTTTAGTCATTTATTTATATATATCCTGTGTGCTGATTTTTTTAATTATTGTGAATTGTCTTAATTTATATATTAATAATCATCTATGGTACATTAGAATGTATTACATCTATGAAATTGGGAGTGTACCCCTTTAAGAATTTGGAGATACAAAAATATCTCAACTTGAAGCACTTTAAATTTAATATACTTTAGACTTTATGCACTTATTGTTATGTTTAATGATGCTCATTAGCTTTCTATATTGCACTTTAGAATTTCTTGTTAATTGTTATGGTATATTATAATACTAATTAAATGTATAGCATCTAAGTAATTGGGAGTGTATCCCTTTAAGATTTCGGAGCTAGAATATGTCTCAATTTACAGCACTTTAAATTTAATGCACTTTAGACTATATGCACTTTTTGATTTGTTTTAGGATGTACTATAGTTTACCACTTTTACATTGCACTTTAAAAATATGGTGTCTACCTTTTTTTAAGATGATATTGTGATAGTTTATACTGCCTTATTAAATTTTTCAAAACATATGTGGTATTTATATAAGTAGAGAAGTTAGTAGTGATAGGAGGACTGTATATCAGATTAAATAATATGCTTTTGGAGTGATTATGAAAATATAAACAGAATAATGTGTATGGAGGAGGAGCTAATTAGCTTTTTTAGAGAGACAAGATGAGCGTGATTTTAGCCTTGATAAAGATCCGACATTGGATTGAAACGCGTTGACGGTGGCTGCAAAATTGCACTTTTTAAATGCGCTTTTGAAGACAACTATTCATTGTCTTCCACTATACTTGTGAGTATACTTGCATATTTTAACCTTGCCTATAATAAATTATATCCGCACCATAGGCGGTCTCTCTGTTTTGTCCACTGCTGCACATATTGGACCAGAACGCTGTAGAGCGTAGAAGCATAGGACAAGACGTTGTGGGATGTTTGCAAGCTATTCACAGGTTCCTCCATACATGTTTTATTTAATTGCAGATGACTACGAACTGTAAGTCGTTTACTCCATCATTGCTATATTGGGACAGTGCTTTATAATATTTGTCCACATGATTATTTGAACATTTGGTTGCCTGCCATTTGACTATTTGTTTGTCTAAGGATCTGGAGACCTGTGATTGGACATTTTTTCTAATGAACATTTAAGATTTTCAATATTTATTGAGGGCTGTGCACAGACATAATTGTGTGGTCTATAGAAAAAAAGAGATAAAGTGCTGCGCTGACATCCAAAACACTTGCGGCGTTTTTAAATTAAATTATAGTATAATACAAAGTTAAGCACCATAAAATTAATGAAAAAAAAGAATTTAATATCAAAAACCAGACATATAAGCTAACATATAAAGATAGGGAACATACTCATCCTAAAAGGAGTAATAGACTATACCAATATAGTTGGAGAAAGTACTGCAAAACAACTAGATGTAGGTGACCGGTCACTGTACTTTAAACATCAAAAATATGGAAAAAAAGGGGGGGGAAGGTAATGCAGTTGGATAGTCACGGATGAATGAATGAAATAAAAAATGATTGTTGTAATAAAAGCTGGGAACTTACCCGCTGGCTCTGCGCGTCCGCAGAGACCCAGCTAGGGGCAAAAAGTACGAAGGAGTCCACGTTTAAGGGCCGGCAACTGTACACTGCCGTATAGGCAGTCAGGTGGATCAAGAGTCTCAATAGAGAAATAGCCCAACAGCGATATAGGCAGTGCACTTGTAGCTGACGATAAGAGTCCTATTCCAAATAGAGTGGATTAGACTTCTTCCGTTTATGCAGTATTGGGACTGTGCTTAGCTGGTTTTAGAGATGCCAATTCTCCCGCTGTGGTGTAGCGTGCATATACAGGCTCAATATGCCGTTTAGATATCTCCCTCTTGCTCCGGGGATCAACGCTTAAGAAGCCATTCTCCCTTGATAGGGATAACAAAACCCAGCAGGGTACAGATTTCACCCAGGACTCGAGGTACTTCTAGGTCCCAATCAATATAGCAGCAAAAAGGTCTGGAAAAGATTAAAACCTGACGCGTTTCCTGGCTAAGCGCCACTTCATCAGAGGTAATTCCTATAATATAATATAATTGTGTGGTCTAGTGTGGATAAATAACATCTCTCATATATTGACGCTTCCACCCTACATGCTATATACATTTATACTAGAATTGGATATCCTGCACGAATATCTTGCATAGATTGGGTTACAAGCTGCCTTAGTATTTCACAAGCGCTGTGATTTCACCACCTGTGTGTTACATAGAACATATTCAACCTACAGCTAGGGGAGGTGATAATTTTAAACGTTTATGTAAACAATACATTTTTTTAATAATAATCAATAATGTTGGCTTAAATAATCCACAAGGAGAATGGCACTGTTTGAAACTACAATAAAAATGTATTACTTTTAATTCATCAATTCATCAATTGAACCCTTAAAAAACGAATAAACTTCATAGATACAATTATCACGTGTATAAATATATATTGCACTAATATCACTGCGTTTGTAAATAGACAGTCCGACCATATGTGATTGCACTATACCCAGAGATCTTTAAGTCCTTTTATTAAAGTACATAGAGCCAAGTAAATATGGGATTAATCCTTGTTAGTAATTATCCACAATTCTTACCCTGTATTACAGGGACAGTTCTCCTCCCTTGGATATAGTAGTATTGACTACCACAAGACAATAGTTGAATATGGAGCCAACAGTTTTACTTTGGTGTCCACCAATCTTACCCTTAGATGAAGGGACAGTCTCTACGTCTGGAAGAAACACCGATAGATGATACAGGTTAACCCGGGTGATCAGCCCATGCAGTTACCTCGGATAGTCAGCCTCCCACTAAATATTGTAGAAATTGTAGATGATTGTAGAAATGCTGGTTAGACAGGCTCCTGGAGTCTTTCAAACGGCTCTCTAATATATGGTTTGCGGACTCACAACTTCCCACTAAGATCAAGGGCATATATTTGGTCTCAAAATTTATCGAAGTGAGTGCTCGTACAGAATGTAAAACCTCATATAGGGCATTAGCAGGTTAACTCATCAGAGTCTCCTTTGCTCTTAAGGGTATATACACTTGTATAAAATGTCAAGTATCAGCTTTACTTACAAGTTGAAATGATATAAAATTACATATCAAATACAGTGCTGTTCCCTGCCAATATCCAAACACCAACATTCTGTAAACAAATAATTAATATAATATATAATATGAAATATCTTCCATATAAAATTACAAATATGGCTTTTACAACTCAATTTCTAAAGGATCAAATCCTTTAACCTCAACATTTATTGTAGATTAATCAAAAACCCCCTAGTATTCGGTTTTTACCCATCTTCGATACAAACATAAGCTTCCGTGGCACAAATTAATGAGTATTTAACAAATAACATTAATAAAATAAAATGAAATAAGATAATAAATAATAGATAATAAGATAATAAATAAAAATAAATAAATAAAATATTTCAGACCTTCTGGGGTGAGGGTTTGGAGGGTAAAGATGCAGTAGGTTTCGCAGTGGCAAAGCCTACTGTATCTGTCCCCCCCCCCTAATGGTGGGTGTTACCACCTCCAGACCACATACAGTGAGTGTATGGATTGCTTGAAGGACAGTTTAAAAAATATTTAGGAATACTGTGATTCCTCATTTTATTTTTTATATTGCATCTATGTTCACGGTATCGATCCTTTAATTTCCGTGTTGTGCGACCCACATATTGAAATTTACATGGGCATTGCAAAATGTAAATTACAAATAAAGATTCACAATCAATACGGGATTTAATTGGACTGTCCATTTAAAAAAGATTGAATGTAAAAGCCTTACATGCCAAACAGATATTTCTATTACATCTAAAACATCCTGCATTTTTTTTCTATTTCTATATTCCCCTCTGCCATTAGTGGGTTTCCTGTCAATGGAAATCTCACTTGGCTGGGGGCTAAATAATTCTTTAAGTTTTTGTTTTTCTTAAATACTATTTTGGGTTTATCCTTAATAAATAGAACAATCAGTTCATCTTGCTTAAGAAAAATACATATTTTATTAATCACTTGTTTAATTTGTTGGGATTTGTAGTTATATTTTGTTGTAAAATAAATATTGTACTCTTCTTTTTTAGAGTCCTCACAATTCATAGTTTTATGTGTTAATAGATCTTTCCTATGTAGTTCTGATGCTCTCATCTTTGCCTACGTCAGGAGGTGGTTTGGATAGCCCCGACTACTAAAGCTTGTAGACATTTTTATAGCCTGTATCTCAAAATCTGCATCATTCTTACAGTTTCATCTCTAGTGGGTGAATTGATTGAACGGAATATGGGGGTCGGTAGTGACCACTTCTAAAGTGTAAATAATTGCACGCATCTGTTGGCTTGGAATAATTGGAGCTAACAAACCCTTCATCTCTGGATGAGAAAGTGACATCCAAAAAATGTATTGTGTTCGGGTGATAGGTGAAGGTGAATTTTAAATTAAATGTGTTGTGATTGAGTTAATCGACAAAAGACTGTGCAGACAGATAGTCCCCATCCCATACTACTACAAGTAATCACTAAAGCGTTTGTAGAGCACCAGATTCGCTTCCCAAAATGTACTGTTTCTCATATCAGCCCATGTACAGGTTGGCGAAGCTGGGTGCGAACCTAGTGACGATCGCAGTACCGAGGACCTGTAAGTAGTATGTGTGATCAAGTAGGAAATAATTGTGTGTTAAAATATACAGAATAGAATCCAGTATGAATTCTTTCTCCTCCCTAGATATTTCTAGATCCTTTTCCAAATAATATTTTATAGCCTCCACCCCACCCTTGTGAGGGATGTTAGTATAAAGTGCCTGGATGTCCAATGTTAAAAAAGAATAAGTTGGTGCCCAATTCAAATTTTCTATTAAATTTAATATATTCATAGTGTCCCTTAAATGAGAATCTAGGGAAATTACATATTTTTGTAGTTTTGAATCAATATATGCTGAATCTTTTAAAGTTAATGATTAAATTCCTGAAATTATTGGACATCCAGGAGGATGTGAAGTGGATTTGTGTATTTTTGGAAGGTGATAAAATATAGGGCTGACAGGAAACTTAACCAATATAAAATCAAACACTTCCTTGGTCATTACTCTCCCTTCCAGAGCTGTATCTAGGATATCTATAAACTCCCCTCTAAAAACAAGGTCAGACCTTTGTCCAAAATACATAAAAAGTACTATCGTTTAGTTGCCTCAAGGCTTTAGCTTTGTAGTCGGTGCTATCCATAACTACCACATTTTCCCCTTTATCTGCTGTCCTTATGACCATGTGCTGTCTTTTATAAGGTTGTTAAGGGCTACTCTCTCCCATTTGTTTAGATTATTTGGTTTGAAATAGGGATCAGGGTTTGAGACCAAACTAATTTCTCTAAAGTCATTAAGGGTAGCTTAGGCATTAATCCCTGGACTAATATTTTTAACATCAAATACAGGTTTGGTTGTTTTAGAATCCAAATGAATCCCATTTTCTTGATGTTAACTCCTCCAAATTAGAGAGGCATAATAAGATGGGGATTAAAGAGGGATCCTCCCTTTTTATTTTCTTAAAAGCGAAGTATCTTTTTCTGCATAAATTCAAGAAGTGATTAAGAAACTTCACCTGTCAGAGAATTTAATGTTCATGGAAGTGAGAGACTTATGTGATGGAGTATCACTTCAAACATATATTTACAATAAAATTGTTCCTACGGGTGTACAAGAAGTTAGCATTTGGGGAGGCATTATTATTATTATTGTTAATGTTTTATTTTTATTTTATTTTTTTAATGTATTTATTACTGAATCCTTGATATCATGAAGCTTAACAAATTGAATGTTGCAAGAGTGTAGTTCATTTGATTTCTTCAGGTGCCTCTGATTAGAGTAGACCGTCCATAAAAGAAGCTGCCCTTTGCTTAGTCACAAACTTTCCCTCTGAAGAAATCACAGCTAGTGACGAAACGTGTAAGGATGTTTGTATAGCTCATGCCACAATATTGCTTTTCATTTGGAGCAACTTGCTGTTTACAGTGGTATTACTGTTTCTCTCAAAGACCTCGATATTAACTAGATCAACAAAATTTGGTGAGATCAGATGCAATCACCAACTGATTACTGGCATGAGTAACATCGACCTCCAGGTCTACTGCCCCGTCCACATCGACCTCCAGGTCTACTGCCCCGTCCACATCCCTGCTCATCCCATTTTATAGGCTGGACCATAAACAACGTGTGTCGAACAGTGCTGTGAGTAAGATTTACCATCTACTGTACACTGTTGCCCTGCTGATTTCCTACTAAAGGCTGTGATCATCACCCTGCAATCCTACCTTCGCGGGTGAGACACAGTATAAGGACCATTTTTCCTTTGCGGGTACAATACACTGGATCCCTTTCACCACATTTGTTCGTCCACTGATTCATTTTATATACGGTCTAGGAATTATAGTGCAATAATTGGCATGTTCATATTTTTATTGTGTCTAATTATTCATAATTCATTAATATATTTTAATGTTACTTCAGATTTCAAGGAGTATATTTAGTTATTATTAATACATTTTTGGCACTATAGTCTCATTCATTTATTACTATTTTTGGCTTTTCTGTATTCACAAGCTTCTAACTTTTCTTGAGAACAGCTGCCTATTATTTCATTAATGAATTAATTATTTTTGATGCTTGGGTATTTTGGTTTGTTTATTTTGTTATTTATAATTGTTGTGTATGTGGATGATCTCCTATTAGTAGGTCAAGAATTATCTATTGAACATGAGAATTGAACAAGATTAAAAAGCTGGAACAGCAACATTAGACCAGCAAAAGTACATTGAAGCAAAATCATTGTACCATACCATAGATTAAAGTATTAAAGAAATAGTGAGGGAGGGAAAGACATTCTCTACCGTATTGTGATTGGAAACATTATGTATGAAAGCACTGGGACTCAACCCGATATCACACATGCAGTGAGCTGAGTAAGCCAATTTTCAATTAGCCCTGGAAAACATCATTGAAATACTATAAAGAGAATCCTATGTTATTTAAAAGGCATGTGTTCTTTAAAATTAAAGTTCTCTAAAATGGATCCAACTTTAAGAGTCTAGCTGCGATGCAGATTTGGAAGCAGATGAAGATGACAGGGGATTATATACTGGATATATGTACTAGGAGGCAGGAGCAGCAGTCAGCTGGGCAAGCAGAAAACAACCGACGAGGCACAGTATATGGCATTCACTGAGGCAGCCAAAGTGACTCTATGGATAAGAGAGACTTTATGTGAACTAGGATTCTTTTGCAGGAATGAAATGGTCAGCATTGCATTAGACAACAAAGGTGCAATAGACTTGTCCATAAGCAAAGTTGTCTTTACTACATTGGCATCCTTGAAGGTGTTCATGGGTGTACATAAATCTCCCTAACAACCAGGCCATCGTTGACCCTATTACCATGTGGATAGTCAGCCGGCATGACTGAATTAAGTGTAGCTACTCTGCGGTCATCATAAGGACAGTCAACCAGAAGATTTTAGGGGAGCCTAATAGCGATTAGCATATAATCCAATATAAGCATATATACAGCTGCTATTTGATGTATTCATAGAGGTACAAGAGGCATCATGTCACTTATTAATCTGAAGACATAATTGGATGGGTGAGGATCAAGAATAATAATTAGTAATCTCTTATGAAGAAATCTTTTATATCTAATGGATATTTTGGCTTAGGCTAGTGTATATCATTGTTTGTATATTATTTTTCTAGCAGCAGTATCACTTGTGGGAACGTCAGAGGTTTTAAATAGAACCCACTACCAGCATATCTGTCATTTGTGGCGGGATCTCCTGGCAGCGGGACATGTATTGGCGTGCGTAATAGAGGTTTATTATTTTGCCAAGACTTCCACAGGATTAAAAGCATGGAAGTGTTATGGTACCCCGGGTTTACCTCTACCGAGTACCAGGGTGACCAACGAGAGGGAGAGGAATCGAGTAACTCACCGGATTGTAGAGCCTGATGTCGGACCGGGTGTTCGCTAGAGCCCCTGATGGTGGGGATAGACTGGAGCTGGTAGGACCCCATCAGGTTACGCCCCTTAGAGGAAACTCGGAAGAGGAAAGGGAGCAGACGGGGAATGGGTAACAAGCGGGGTATAGCAAAAGAGGTACCAGAAGGGACTGGACCGTAACAAACCACAGGAAACACTAAACTGGACGCAGAGACAACGGGGGGTGACAGGACGAACAGGACTTACTGACAAACTGGGACTAACACTTGCACACTCACTCACCCACTCAACCCAACTACCCCGGAGGGCAACGAACACACACTCACAGGAGAAGGTAAGGAAATGCCAGGAGGATAAACACAGCAAGGTGGGAGAAACAGGGAATGGTCACACTGAGGAGAGCAGGCAGGGTGCAAGGCAGGATCACAGGGGGCAAGCAGAAATCAATACACAGCAAATAAGCAAGACAGATACAAAGGCAGGCACAGATACTGAGGTCAGAGTCTATAACCGGCGCCATGCAGAGGAATGAGGGGGTTTAAATAGAGGCTGCTAGTCCCTGATAGGCTAGCAGCCGTTCAGCATCCAATAGGCACATTCCCCTGGCTGGGGGGAGTGACAGCAGTGCACAGCGCATAGACGCGTGTCTGCACAGAGCTCCGGCGGCAAGACCACGTGTGATTTGTTTACCTAGAGTCAGCGCGTGTCGGCAGGAGCAGAGAGCAGGGAGAAGCACGTGGTGCGTATTTCCCTGCGATCCGAGGACCGGGAGAGGTGAGTATTGCTGCGCATAACAGGAAGATTGCATCCTTTACAGATAAAGATCCCTTCCAAGCAGGTATGTATGACTGTATGTATTTTTTTCATTTTTTTATGTAATAATTTATATTACTGTGACGGATGGGCCCTTTATTTTATTCAATGACTCGCATCATTGGGCATGCTGGTGCTTGAACTACAAGCATCAACAAGCCCTAACGCAATTTGCGTATTTTTTATTAGTTTATTCATTTGTTTTATTATTTATTTATTTAGTTATTTCTTGGGATGGTGTAAGATTTTTCCAGAAGCACAGGTACAATGGACAGCTACTGCGCATATTTAGATTAGAAAATCGCCTAGTTTCTAAAATTAAATATCATGGAACTCCAAGTATCACTGCCACAGTGCTGTTGGATGTGCTCACAGTCGGATGAGCAGCCTTGCGCCTCTTTTTCTGTGCGCGCTCCTTTTGTGAGCATGCACAGTGCTCATTTTTGCTGTGCTTCCATCTAAAAAAAAAAGATCAGCCACATCTTTAGAGAATTAATAAGGAGAGGGGAACCTCAGTGGGTTATATAAGAAATACTAATCCCTAAATACTAATATTTGACCCCCACATATGGTTGTGTAAGAACTGGAGTATATTTATATAAAAGGAGGATAGTGATTTTATTATTTAAATAAATCTTTTTTCCTACTGTTTCTATCTTTTAATATTTTGTTTGCAACATTTTAATACACTTTAATAAAGTTTCTATTTCATCATTAAATGTATAAACTACTCTCTGTGCCCAAATTTATTTAACACTTTTTTATTGTTGTAAATTTGATATTGCATATTGCTAAAAGAAACCACTTCACCTGTGAAATAGTTAAAAAGAATTTAGTCAGTGGACAATGTAGAAGATGAATATGAATCTAAGGCGCTTTAGATTGGGAGGGAATGGCCGCTTCTGATGACTCTGTAAGTGCCACTCCACTTACCAAAACTAAGAAACGTGAAAGAGAAAAGGTGAGTATACTCAAGGATATAAAAGGATTGGTAGATATAATTCACTCATTCATCTTCTTTTGTTTAATGTTATTGAACGTAAGCACAGTGCACTTTAAGGGTTTATTATTGGTTTTTATAAATAACACTGTGGTGTATTTTTTTTGTACCATTTAGAAGTGTTTTCATCTGTGTTCCTATTGCCGCTTTTTCAGTATATTGCATTTGAAGAATTGATTGTTTTATGAATTTTTAGATACCAGCTTTGACAGTTCCTTTATTTGCACCATTTGACATAACTTTTATGGTTTTTTGTAATTGTATATGCACTTAGCACTTTGACTTGCAGGGATATTTTTCGCTGAATATTTTATTTGTTTGTCACAGTTAGATTCTTTACTTATTTAATATATTGCAAAAGTGGACCACTTTATCATATTGATTTATTCAGAGTGGACAATGTGACCAGCAAGGACAACGTCGCAGGCTGTTTAGTATAAATGCATTATTGTTCAATGCTATGTTTTTGATTGCAGGTATTGTACATATGTTAAAAAAAGGGAACTAAATAGTATCTACTGCGCTATGCTGTATATAGAAGCAGCAGGCAGACTAAACACAGAGGGTCCTACACCTTCAAATGAATCTAAATCAAATCAAAAAATGAATAGTACTAGATAGTGCTAATAATAAATAATTAAATATAATAAAACAAAAAAATATACCATATATACTCGAGTATAAGCCGACCCGAATATAAGCCGAGGCACCTAATTTTGACTCAAAAACATGGGAAAACTTATTGATTCGAGTATAAGCCTAGGGTGGGAAATGCAGCAGCTACTGGTAAATTTCAAAATTAAAATAGATACCAATAAAATGACATTAATTGAGGCGGTGATATCAGCAGTCATCGGACCACCCTCAGAGGCTCTCCAGCGCCCCCTATCATGTGTATCCAGCACCCAGTATCCTCCCATGATGTGTATCCGGCACCTATTATCCCCCATCATGTGTATCCAGCACCTATTATCCCCCATCATGTGTATTCAGCACCCAGTATCCAGTGTGCTCCCTCTATGTGTGTCCTGCGAGTCTGTCTGCCTCCTCTATGTGTGTCCTGCCAGTCTCTGCCCCTTCCCAGCCTGGTTGCAACACTGAACTTACCTTTGCTGTCCCTCCGGCGGTCCCTGCGTCTGTGTCAGGCTCTCTTTCCCGCAGCTGTGCAGTTGTAGCATCCCCTGTAATTTTTTTTTCTCACTCGAGTATAAACCGAGGGGGGGCTGAAAATGTGCTGAAAAACTCGGCTTATACACGGGTATATACGGTAGTTAATTTCAGGATATAAACAATGGTAAGTATTACACTCACATTTAGTAGATTCAAATCGCCTGTAATTATAAACCAGTGCCGAACAGCTCCTTCTGTCTCTCTCCAAAAAAAAGTCAGACTTCTAATGCAATCCAAATGTGCTTATTTATTAAAACAGTCCACAATATATAAAAACTTCTTCAATAAACATTTATAAATGCATTAGTGGTGCACGTGGGTACAGCGGGGATTCTACATTGGGAGTCTACGGTACGGTATCGAGCCCTTGAACTATTCTCAACCGAGCGTAAAACCTCCACGTCGGCTGATTTGAAGGTGCTGTTCATTGATCGCACTCCAATTCATATAGTTTACATAGCTCTGGTGCACGCTGAGCTCAAATGTAATCAATATAGGAATCTTTGCAGCTGTACTCGGAGTCTTCAAAGCAAATCAATCAAATACAAAGTTCATGTGCTTCAACTGACTTTTTTTAGTACTTTTATTTATTGTACTTTTATTGTACTTTCATCATGCCCTAATGAAAGTACAATAAAAGTACTTAACGTCAGTTGAACCACATGAACTTTGTATTTGATTGATTTACATTTTAAACTCCGAGTACAGCTGTAAAGATTCATATATACACAGAATGGAGGTTGCTCAAATCAATTTATAAGGTAATATGGAGCAGGTGCTGTAAGGTATAGGGACTTTATTCACACAGATACAAAAGACCAAGACTCTTGCAATTAACCAGCAAAAAGTTAGAGAAGTTGTTACATAGCTCTGCAGATATATGATAAGCCACCAGTCACTTAAGCTGGCCATACACTAGGACGATTATCGGTCCCAGCAGGGGGTGGGCTGATAAACGGAACAATTTCCCGCTAGGGAAAAGTCCCATTATCGGTGCCATACACCTCCTCTGCTGGGACCGATAATCCTAGTAGAGAAGGGGGGTGGGCACAGCACTCTCTATGGGGCTTCTGCAGATCTATGTACAAAGCTGCTTTGACAGCTTTGAAGTATACCTTTAAAGCAGTCAGAGCAGAATAGTACATAGATATGCAGCAGTGTCTAATGCAGGGAGTAGTACAGACAGGGATCAGCCGAAGCCACGCTTTACTCAGCGCAGCTTTGGCTGGTCCCTCTCTGTACTATTCCCTGCAATAGCCGCTGCTGTATATCTATGCAGTATGCTGCTCTGACAGCTATGAAGGTATACATAGATCTGCAGAAGCATCTATTACAGGGATAAGGAGCCATTCAGCTTGCTGATTGGTTCCCTTAAAAAATCAAACATGTTTTAAAATCCAATAATCGTACCAGAGCGTTTCTGGTGCGTTTATTGGGTGTGGCTCCCTGCATAGAAAATCCTTTCGAAAATAAGATTCCTTAACTGGCTGGGATTTCAATTGCTATTGCGGCGGAGGTGCGGTGGAGGGATATCGCAGACGGCGGAAGAATAACGGTAATTGCAAAATAAAAGTAGAAAGCGGTAAGTATTCGAAAATGGGACATTCGAATAAGGAACTTACAGATGTCTCATTTTCGACAATAAGGTTTTCGTACCGGCGAGTGTAACTGGACGTTTTCAAAATTGATCTTGGCTATTAACTAGAGCGATTTTTGGCCCTCCGATCACCCGATAATTGGGTGTTTTTGCCGATAACCAGCAAAAAGTCAGATAAGTTGTTACATTCATCTGCAGATATATGATAAGCCACCAGCCACTTACAAGGCTTCTCTGTTTTGGTCCTAACTTTAAAACTGTCCCAACTCTGGGTCATATATCAGGTTATTTTTAAATTGAGAACTCACCCCCGGCAGAGGTCCCCAAGTCTCCAAAACAGCTACTCTGAAACAGCGCCCCTTGTCAGCTGCTATCCCAGACACGCTTTAATACAAACACACAAAATGGAGGTTGCTCAAAATAATTTATTAGTTAATATAGAGCAGGTGCTGCAAGATAAGGGGAATTCACACAGATACAAAAAAGGACCCCAGCACTCTTGCAACAAACCATAACCTTCTATCTTTAAAATAAAAGTCAGCAAATTTGTTATATACATTTCCAAATATGATCGACAAAGTGAGAAATATTAGAAGTTAAAGACCCTACACCCGAAACCATAGGTTGTTCAGGTGGATTTGTGAGAGAATTGTGAATCTTAGGCAAAAGATGTGAAACAGAAATAATAGGGAATAGATTCTGAGTTTTATGTAAGCAAGAAGTTTACTGGATCTTTAAATTGGGTACCCTTTCCCCTGGAGGTCTAAAGGAGACAATGGAATTAAATGGTATCGTTTAGATCCCCAGATATCCCCCCTTTTTCCTCCCCTTCCCCCCTCTTCTGACTTTTTCTGATTCTTTCTTATTGTGGATGGGAACTATTACTGTGAGCACGTTGTGCTCTATATATTTATATATATGTTTATATATATGTCTCCTACACGTTTCTTTGTGTACTCACATATGTATGTGGGCATACCGAGTCTGAGGCATATGTATGTGTATATATGCATACATATATGTATGTGTATATGCATGTATATATGTATGTATGCATATGGGTCTGTATTTATTTATGTATGCATGTAATTTTATATACTGTCTTTATACATGAGCCGAAAGGCCATATATACCAACTCTAATAAATCTAAATTACCATGAGTTAAAGATCATGTACTAAACCCCTATATCATGTACTAAACCCCTATATCTCTTTTGGGGAGATCGAGATCAACTAATTCTATAGTGCTGCTCATCTAAATTCTACTTATCAGGTCTTTACACATATATATAATTTTTTTCTTTTATATATATATATATTATTTTTTTTTTCATTTATTATTAATTCATCATTTATTACCTGTCTGGGCATATATTTGTTATATTATTGCCATTAATCCTAATAACTTTTATTATTCAAAAAATCTCCTTTTTTGTTTATAACTTATTTATTTACTAATTCCTCATTTATAATTAACTGTTCAAACTTAAAATGCCGCTCCATATATTACAAAATTACAATACTTAATAATAAGATGGACCTGCACTTTGGTACAGGCACATCTTTATTGAGGGGACATATGGGTTTTTAATATCCATATATATAATAGTTCTACATATGGTATACAACTCCTCCCCCCTTTCGTTTCTCTTTTTTTCTGATTATATGTGTGCATACATTCATAAGTATGCACATATATGTATATATATATATATATATTTTTTTTTTTTACTTTTATATATTTTTATATGCATATTTCCTTGTCCCCTTTAGAACGTTCGATTCTTTTTGCAAAATTTGTACTCCTCTGCATTCATTGAAATAATACCATTGTAATGCCACGCTCATTAATTAGCCTACAGCTGTGATACCTCTACCTCTGATGCAGTAGCGTGAGTGCCATGAAACGCGTTAGCTGCTTTTAATTGGACTGAATACTTCTATCTATTGGTCTGAAGCACCCCTGCCATATAGCGAACCTCTTTTTCCTTTAAAGGGATATTCCTATTGGAACTTATATTTACTATACCACATATATGGTGGATTCGTTTGGAACTATATTCTAACATCGGACGATAAGATCCCAAGTACCCTCCATCAACAGCTAATACCCTTTCCGACTATTGTGCTGCGGGACCGCCCACTCTCCCTCCGGGATCCTTCCCCAATCCCTGATGAGTTAGGGCAGCGGGAGTCTACTTGGCAGGACACGTACGATTCTACCCCAGCCATCGGAATTCTGTTTGAACTACTCCGGTCCTCCGGAGCAACGGATACGAAGAATAGCCTTCCCATAGCTGACAGATGCGGACGCGTGTCTGCCAGCGGGAAAGCTTACCGTTCATTACTTATTGCATTTGCATTTTTAGTATTGGGCCCATACTATTATTGATATTTCCAACCTGTGATACTACCATTCCTTGATACCTTTGGAACTCTCTCTTAGGAGGTGGACGCTAACCAGGAGGGGCTCTACCTAATATACATAACGGCTCCTATGGAGCACAACACTTTTTACCATCGGTAGAAAAAATTCTCTCCACTCTTTTATGTTTTAAACTGCATTTTATTAAATGTATTATTAAAATTAATTTTTTGGCTACTACTTGAGCGTTGGTAATTGTATTGTTTTGGAACAGATCATTAGCGCAGTATTTTCCTTTATATATACACTGTTTAATCCTGGAAAGCCTGGCTGGTACAAATACACAGACTGTCTAACTTGCGATCAAATAGGCATAGGCCATTTTTTACTGATCTTAGATCTGGTAAATAATTTTGTGTCAACTACATTTTCTCCAGCACAAGCAAGTTTGTTATCTAAATTATATATGTGAAATTCTCTATGTGGGGAAAATTATTAGGAAGCTTAAAGAAAGACTGGCTTTACATTGTTTGGCAATAAAAAGTGCTCCGGACGGGAAAGTCAAAAAGCAGCTGATAGCAAAGCACTGGTTCAGAATGAAACACTCCATGCATGATCTCCGATGAATAGGGTCAGACAATGTATCACCACTCTCCATGGAAGGTGACCTGGAGAATTTGCGGAGGAGAGAAAGCTCATAGATATTAAAGCTTAATATGGTTGTTCGGCTGCGACTGAATAAGCAACTCACCTTAAACTGTTTGTGAACTCTTCACTATTTATTTCCCTTATAGGTCTATTAGTCTAAATCCTATATGCATTTTGTTATTTTCACAACTGGTCACAGCCAATGACCACAATAAACAGAGCATCAGTGGTGATTATTTGGACTATTTAAATCCTGCAAGCTCAAGTGCATTCACCTTAGTTAACTATGGTTTTCAAATGCTTACTTATAACTATGCCCTCAGCTGCCTTGACAACCATCAGTCAATGACGGCTGGGGCCTCATGTCTCTCACCCCTTCTTCTAACTGTTGGGTTGGTTGGCAAGTAGTTCTCATTACAATGTACTTCTTAACAACCTTAGGAAAATTGCATGATTGAAACATCAGTGATGGATTTTTTTTATTAGTTAATATGTTACTGGTATTGTTTAATAAAATATATTAGAGATATTATATCAAGAAAAGTGAGTGTGTGTGTGTGTGTGTGTA
>WWET01003991.1:14277-28045 GCA_011038615.1 Limnodynastes dumerilii | reverse complement strand
GTTTAATAGAACATTTATGCATCGCAAGTCTCTCTTTAAAACGTCTAATAGTCTTGCCGATGTAGATCTTGGGACAAGGGCATATGATTAAATATACAACAAATTTACTGTCACAGGACAGCCTATGTTGGATTTTAAATCGCAAATCAAGTGTAGGATGTTGAAAATAGTCACTCAAAATCAAATATTTACAGTACACACACCCTGGGCATCTAAACACTCCATTTTTTAACCCAAGCCAGCTCTGTGGTCTAACTGTCTTCAAATCATTACGAACCAGTCTGTCACATAAGTTGGGACCACGCTTATAACTGATCATTGGCAAATCAGTTAAACCACAGCCTATCTTAGGATCAGATGCAATTATATGCCAATGATCATAAAGCGCCCGTCTCAACAGAGGAGACACAGTGGAAAACGTTGTACAAAAAATTAAACGATTTTCAGATTTTTTAGTAGTGATAGTTTTAGTATCAAGTAATGAATCACGCTCAAGGCGCAAGCAGCGAGCTATAGCCCCTGCCACCTCCTTCTTATGATATCCTTGTTGTAGGAAACGTTCTCCCATTTCGTATAGTGCACCAGGTAACTTCTCAATGTCAGATGTGAGTCTGACCACTCGAATTAGTTGCGAATACGGCAAACCCGACTTGAGTGGTCTCGGATGGAAGCTGTCCGCAAGTAGTAGCGTGTTCCTATCCGTAGCCTTGCGGAATAATTCAGTCATAAACCCTTCTTGACTCTTTGTCACAAGGACATCCAAAAAATGTATACTCTCAGATGAATAGCTCAATGTAAATTTAATGGTTGTCTCCAAGGTATTCAGATATTCCACGAACTCCAACAAATTTTCGACTGATCCAGTCCACAGTAAAAATAAATAAATAGTCTATATAACGAACAAAAAAAGTTATAAACTGTGAGAAAAAAGAATGTCCAAAAATAAACCGTTGTTCAAATGAATGCATAAATAAATTGGCGTATGATGGGGCCATGTTCGACCCCATCGCCGTGCCTTGTTTCTGTAAATAAAAAGAATTTTGAAAAAGAAAAAAATTGTCTTGTAAAATAAAAGTCATTAACGTAATCAAAAATTCAATGGGTGGGCTAGTATATTTATGCAGTACTTGGAGTGCATTCTTAGAGGCTTCAATACCTTCTTCATGTACAATATTGGTGTATAAGCTCGTGACATCGAGCGTTACCAGGATACATCTGTCACAAGTTACTTTAACACCTCTGAGTTTAAGAAGAAAATCAGCAGAATCCCTAACAAAAGTAGGAGTATTAACGACAGCACTCTGAAGGTAAAAATCCACATACTGAGATAGTGGTTGGCTAAGTGAACCCCTCGAGGAGATGATAGGCCTCCCCGGGGGGTTCACAAGCGTTTTATGTATCTTGGGAAGTAAATATATGAGCGGAGTGACAGGGTGATCCTGTTGTAAAAAACGTTTTGTCTCCACAGAAATGTCACCTCTATCGAGGGCTTGAGATAAGATGGAATCAATCTGGTTTTTAAATTCAAACATAGGGTCATAAGACAAGACCTGATAGCATTCACCATCTGACAGTTGACGTAATGTCTCGTGTACATAATCACTCGTATTTAAAATGACAATAGCCCCTCCCTTATCTGCAGGCCGTATTGTAATAGATGTATTATTTTGCAATGATTTAATAGCCATTTTCTCATCCGAAGACAAATTAGAGTATCTGATTTTACCTGCTGACCATTGTGCCATAATGTCCCTTTTGACAAGTCTCATATACGTCTCAATTGAAGGATTCACCACCGGAGGATCAAACGTAGATTTGACCTTAAAAGGTATAGTAGATGAGGTAGAGGCAGGCTGACTTTCTTTAGAAAAATAGTCCCGTAATTTCAGCAGCCGGTGAAAACGAAAAAGGTCGACTTCAACTTCAAAACAATCCTGTTGATATGTTTCGACAAAAGAAAGACCACGATTAAGTACATTCATTTCATCAGTATTGGGAGAATAATCCAAAAGGTTATACACCACTATCTCCTTTTGTTGTATTGAGATTTTGCGATACTTATGTCTCTTGCCTCCCCACCGCCTTGATCTCTTTTGTTGCGGCTCCTGGTCCCTATATCCTCGCGAAAAAAACGTGTTTTATTCGGCCTAATTGTGAACTATCCGAGTCTGAATGTGAAGTCTGAGACGCCAAATCTGTAAATGACCTGTTGACAAAAGGTCGCTGCTGACGTTTTATGTTAGGTCTGGTATGGAAACTATAAGCATTATTGGTCCATGCATACACTCTGCTCTCTTTGTAATCGTCTTTGACTGCACGATATTTACGTTTCTTAAATAACAATAAATCAGATTCAAAAGATGTCAATGATGATTCAATCTTATTAATCCAATCAACCGATTTATCATCCTTCAAAATCTTGAGACTAGTAACTTCAAGCTGAACAATTTCCTGTTTAATGGCATCACTGTCACAATTCACCTTCTCAATGACTAGGACCATAAGGTCAAATGAACACTGATTTAACAAATGACACCTGTCACGTTCAATGATTGTTTGGGATCGGTTCCGGGTTTCAGAGATGGAGACAACAGTGTTGGGTTAAAATGGAATTGAGCAGGTTTAATAATAGATGGGTGCATACAGAAGTAACAATATCTGATAGTCCCAGATGAGGCAATAGTGCAAGTCCAGATAGTAGTTCGCCAGGAGACACACTGTCAAACAAGTACAAGTCCAGACAGGAATACCGGCGGGCCAGGGAAATTATGGAATCCGTATGGTAGGAGGTGGAGTTGAGTGTAGCCGTAGTAGCAGCGATGAAAGAGGTGGATGGCAGAGTTGTAGTCAGCGGAACCGGAGTAGACGGAACTGGCAACAGCTGAGGAGGATCAACTGGAACGCAGGACTTGAACTCCGGGCAGGACCTTAGGACCGGACCTTAGGATAGAACCTCAGGGCTGGACCTCAGGACTGAAGCGCTAGACTGAAGCGCTAGACTGGACCTCTGGACTGGACCTCTAGACGAGACTGCTGGGCTGGACCTCTGGACTGAATCATCAGACTGGACCTCCGACCTGGACCATGAGACTGGACCTTAGGGCTGGACCACCGGACTGGACCACGAGACTGGACCTCTGGACTGGACAACAGGACTGGACCACTGGACTGGACAACAGGACTGGACCACTGGACTGGACTGGACAACGAGACTGGACCACTGGACTGGACAACGAGACTGGACCACTGGACTGGACAACGAGACTGAACCACTGGACTGGACAACGAGACTGGACCACTGTACTGGACCACTGGACTGGACAACGAGACTGGACCACTGGACTGGACCACGAAGGCAGGACTGGACCAAGCAGGCCGGACTGGACCAAGCAGGCAGGACTGGACCAAGCAGGCAGGACTGGACCAAGCAGGCAGGACTGGATCAAGACGACAGGAAAAGACCAAGGAGTACCAGGCACATGGGAGACCTGATTGTTCTGGCAACGATGGAACAGTGCACAGGGTTTAAATAGTGCGCCCTGCGCACTGATTGGCTGGAGGACCGGAGAACACTGAGTCTATTGGAGAAGCGCGGTCATGTGACTAGTCCAAGATGGCCGCGCCCATGGATCAGAGCACCATCGCGTTTGCCGCCAGAATTCCATGCGGAGAACGCCGTGGCAAGACTGGTGAGTATTGAGCAGAGGCTGTCACTGCTTCAGTGACAGTCTCCGACGAGCTGCAGCGGCTGCGCGCCGGGAGAGGGACGCCGTCAGGGAACCAGGAAGCAGGTAAGTGCGGCGTCTGCCGCGGCTTGTGATAACACCATTGCTGGCAGAAAGTCCTGTCACTTCTGCCAATAGTCGGCTGGTTCTTCAGCCTAAATCCTTTGGGGATCAATTTGTCCCTATGATATTGAGTTAACGTTAAGGCATGCAATCTCAAATCTGTTTCACGTTTTTTCAATTTTAGCAAATCGCATAAATTTCTGCAGGAGTATCTATATCAAACGAAAGACAATCCGTGTTGGCTCTTAAAATATGTGAGACTTCATCAAGAGTATACCGTTTGGTACTGGTATAGTCATCAATGCCAGCATTTAATTCCATCATGAATGTATTTATCAAAAATCAAAAAACAAACGACAAAATCCTATCCAAAGAGTGGTGCAGGGCTAAACGAGTAAACAAACATGCACGGCCAAATTATGGCCAGCCAGCACTCGGGTGTGCTACATGGGATCTCTCCGCTCTCTTTGCTATATCCTCTCCATGGACATTCAGTAACATGTCTTTGAACCTCTGACCATTGTTGTCTATTACTTTATGCCATTTTCTGTTATATGTCCTCTTGGAAGGCTGAATTATGATGGATTTGTTGCTATGTTCTCAAGATATCCGGAGTTATGTCTCATGTGCACACTCTTTTTAAGCACTTGTCACTTTGCAGTTTTTGTCTTTTTTGCTTTTTGTTCTTATGTGATTGACTTATCATCAATGAGATACTCCAATATTTATAAAATTTACTAATTTTGCATATCTGCCTGGATTTGAATTATTCCTTTGGGAGGTGTTGACTAGCAATTCATTTTGCTAACATTCTATATATATGTATATATATACACACACACACATATACACAGTACCAATCAAAAGTTTGGACACACCTTCTCATTCAATTGTTTTTGTTTATTTAAATTATTTTCTACATTGTAGATTAATACTGAAGACATCAAAACTATGAAAGAACAAATGAAATTATGTTATCAAAATATGTTTTATATTTTATATTCCTCAAAGTAGCCCCCTTTTGCTTTAATGACAGCTTTGCACACTCTTGGCATTCTCTCAATTAGCTTCATGAGAAGAGTCAATCTGTGGAATTTCTTGCCTGCTTAATGTGTTTGAGACAATCAGTTGTGTTGTGCAGAGGCAGGGTTAGTACACAGTGGACACACCTATTTGACAACTGTTGTAATCCATATTATGGCACGAACCACTCAACTTAGTAAAGAGAAACAACTGTCCATCATTACTTTAAGACATGAAGGTCAGTAGATACGGAAAATTTCAAGAACTTTGAATGTATCCTCAAGTGCAGTTACAAAAACCATCAAACGCTATGGTGAAACTGGCTCTTCTGAGGAACGCCCCAGGAAAGGAAGACTAATAGTTACCTCTGCTGCAGAGGATAAGTTAATTAGAGTTACCAGCCTCAGAAACCGTAATTAACAGCATCTCAATTAAGAGCCCACATAAAGTCTCTACAGAGTACAAGTAGCAGAGAAATCTCAACATCAACTGTTCAGAGGAGACTGCATGCATCAGGCCTTCATGGTCGAATTGTTGCGAAGAAGCCACTACTGAGGATGAACAACAAAAAGAAGAGAATTGTTTGGGCCAAGAAAAACACAAGGAAAGGAAATTAGACCAGTGGAAATCTGTACTTTGGTCTGCTGAGTCCAAATTTGAGAGTTTTGGTTCCAAACACTGTGTCATTGTGAAACGCAGAGGTGAGCGGATGGTTTCTGCATATGTGGTTCCCATTGTGAATCATGGAGGAGGTGTGGGGGTGCTTTGCTGGTGACACTGTTGGTGATTTATTCAAAATTCAAGGAACACTTAACCAGCATGGCTACCACAGCATTCTGCAGCGCCTTGCCATTCCATCTGGTTTGTGCTTACTGGGACCATCATTTGTTTTTCAACAAGACAATGACCCCAAACACACTTCCAGGCTATGTAAGGGCTACTTGACCAAAAAGGAAAGTGATGGAGTGCTGTGTCAGATGACCTGGACTCCACAATCACCCGACCAAAACCCAATTAAGATGGTTTGGGCTGATATGGACTTCAGAGTAAAGGAAAAGCAGCCAACAAGTGCTCAGCACCTCTGGGAACTCCTTCAAGACTGTTGCAAATCCATTCCAGGAGACTACCTCATGAAGCTGATTGAAAGAATGCCAAGAGTGTGCAAAGCTGTCATCAAAGCAATAGGGGGCTACTTTGAGGAATATAAAATATAACACATATTTTGATTTGAAGATGCTATTGTACAGGAGGCGCCTTCAACAAATAATATTCAGTAAAGTGCTTGTGCTCATAAATTCCAATTGAGTGCAGATAGGTGTGTCAAAAGGCGTACCAGATATAAGTCAATGATGTGCATGAAACAGGTATCTTTTCCTGGAACCTGGACACTTCTTGCAGGAGGATATGCAACTGCACATATAGCAGATGTCTTTCCTGGAACTTGGACACACTGCAGGAGGATATTCTCATACAGGGATAAAGAAGAAGAGATGCACAGACACCCTGATAGTGTAGCATGTAAAAGACCAAAATTTATTCCATACAGGTATTAAAATCTGCGTACATTAAATACAGCTTAAAAAAGCTTATCTGAATCAATACAAGATAACCACCGCCAGCTCACCCAAGGCGTTTCGTCGAGGGTATACCTCTTGACTTCCTCAAGGAGTTTACCAGATAGACAGGCAAAGCGTGTTTAAATATATTAAGAGCGCACCTAAAGTGCCGATGGGCGCGCATGCGCAATGGACGTACCCGGGCGGATGTTTGCCGAGCGCCATCTTTAATATGGGAACCATTACTGGCAGGTTGTTCAAGGCAATAAAGTTTGGGTATAGAATTAAGAGGCGCGCATGCGCCGTACGTGTACACGGACTAAGGACTGTCCGGGCGCCTTCTTGGTATAGGGAAAAGGGAAATTCATATAATCTGATAACCTTTACAAGATAATTTATAAACCAATATAAATGCCTCGAAAATCATATATTAAGAACGGAGATACTATTCCTTAGATAACGGAAATTCGCAGGCTGAACCATATATTTAGCACTTCATAATGCCCTTAATTGATGGTGCAGACGCCATCATAAAAATTACTAGCCTTCAATTAGACCACTCAGCATACTAATATCGGCGGTAAAACGGCACCGGGGCATAGCCTTCCCTTCCGTGAGCTGCCAAACGCCGATGGACAAATTTTTACAGTCTACCATGCCTGCTAAACAGAGCAAGCAGAGAGGAGAGGGGCACCGCACAGGGCCTAAGATAGCGGCGGCGGTGAACACGCGGCACCAACCTGACGCTGCACTCCTGCAATCAACTTCACCCACGCATAGCTCCCCTGACTCACCTCCAGAAACCTCCTTAAGCTCACCTGGATCCCCCAAACACCTGTTGAGGCCGCATCTGCATCGGTATCATATGCGGAGGTAGTTCAGGCAATCACAGCCACCATGACTCCCCTGATGCAAGCTCAAGCTCAGCAACTCACAGCAGCCATACAAGAAGTCAAGGGACATATGGTGCAAGTCTCCCAGCAGCTGCTTAATGTGGAGCAGAGGATGGGCGAAGCTTTTCAGGACATATCTTCTCTGCAGCAACGCACAGACCAACTAACCAAGGACCACAAAGCTATCCTAGACAAGCTAGACGACCTAGAAAATAGTGCCAGAAGAAACAACTTACGCCTGATTGGCCTCCCGGAATCTCTTAGAGGTGCAGATCTCCATGACTTTCTCACTACGACGTTACCTGCTTTACTTAAAGTGGCGGATCGTTGCCCAGCTTCCGCTGCCTTAATTACCAGCACAAGGCAGCGCTCTGGGCAGCCAGCAAACAAAGTAATGGCCTTGTGTGGCAGGGACATCAACTGAGGATGTTTCAGGACTACTCCGCGGATGTTACCAAAGCCAGGAAGGAGTTCACCGCGATATGTACCAACCTCGCCCAAGCTGGTCGGAAATTCGCTCTGATTTACCCCGCTCGGCTCCGGATTTTCAATGGCTCCGACTTCCAAGATTTCCTTTCACCACAAGATGCCCAGATCTACGTGGCAAGTCTCGTCCCATCTTCATCGGCTGCTGTTGTCCCCAGCTCCGTCGGATAAGTATAACTATGCTATACCACCTATAAGCCTGTGGCTATATCTGTCTTCACTCTACCTGCTTGTGACTTGTTGTGTTATAGCCCCAAGTTTCATGCTACTGTTATATCAGTCCGGTTCTCCCCTTTATTACTTCAGGACTGAAAGTCTTCATTTACCCCGATTAACTGTCTGCTGGAATTTGTTTGGAGGTCGGTCTCCAGGGATCACCCTGGGTACGGAGTTCGGGCCCAGACCTCCTTATTTCCCCGGAAGTCCCTTTGGGCCAGTATGGCTAAGGTCGGGATATGTCTCCCCCCTCATTCTGTCCCCAATACCCCCAGCAAGAAATTTGCTAACCCCTTCCCCCTACCTGATCTCACTGCACTTATGTTTCAGGACTTGTTTTATTTTGTTGTTCTTGTAATGTTGTATGTTTATGGGCTGGCTCACTCGTCAAACGGCATGAGGTATTTATGATTTAATTACAGGTTTACTGCCTCTTCTTTGCTCCCT
Organism: Limnodynastes dumerilii; assembly: GCA_011038615.1. Taxonomy (NCBI): domain Eukaryota; kingdom Metazoa; phylum Chordata; class Amphibia; order Anura; family Limnodynastidae; genus Limnodynastes; species Limnodynastes dumerilii. The sequence continues at coordinate 19,636 of WWET01003991.1, read as the reverse complement.
GACGCTCCCCACCCCCTCACAATTCCGCGTTCCCTTCTCAGATGTATCCCTAATGAAGGACGATTGTCATGTCATTGAAACTGGTAACTTGGAATGTGGGGGGCATCCACTCCCCCATCAAGCGTAGCAGAATCCTCACATATGTGCGGAAACTGGATCTAGACCTGATCGCATTGCAAGAAACCCATTTGTTAGACCCAGAAATGGTTAAATTAAATACTATGGGTTACCAGGTGCTAGCTTCTGCCCCCTATTCGTCCAGGGCTAGAGGGGTGGCAGTGTTGGGACGTAAGGGTCTTGGTTGCGATATTCGTGCACAATTAGTGGACAAGGGCGGAAGGTTTCTCATCTTGGAGGCCACGATCAAAACTACCAAATATGTTATCTGCAATATTTATGCTCCTAATCAATATAGTCAATCTTTTTTCAGAAACTGCTAACAATGTTATATGCGCATATGGACGCGTATCTTATACTATGTGGTGACTTTAATATTGTTTCCTCTTCGAAATTAGACAGACAATTTCCCCCAAAGCACAATAGAGGTTCCCCTAGGCTCGGAATTCCCCATATCTCTAGACAGCTACATCTGATAGATGTTTGGAGGGTCCATCATCCCGAGACTCGCAGTTACTCCTGCCTCTCGGCGGCCCACAACACCCTGGCATGCCTTGATTACATTCTCCTATCTGAGTCTCTACTTCCCAGGGCCCTCGACACTGCCATGGAACCCATCTCAATCTCCGACCATGCGGAGGTGTGGGTTAGGATAGAGGGTGCCCCAATTGGGAGGGTCCCCATACACTGGCGCTTCCCGGCTCATTTAACCACCTCCATTAAATTCAGAGATATGCTCCAGATGGAATGGATGACCTATAAGGATGTCAATAAAGAGTACATCTCTCAACCACAAGTTTTTTGGCAGGCCTTTAAGGCAGTAATCCGCAGAGCTATTATTTCATTTACCGCCAATCATAATAAAAATATTAATAGTCAGTACTTAGAGGTGCAGCGTAATTTAACATCTAGTTTTCAACGACACATCTCTAATCCTTCCAGGGCCTCTCTGCGTATAAAACATCCAAGACTCAATTTGAGAATGTCGTGCAGAGAATGGGTGATCGATATCGCGCAAACTGCAAATTTGTGTTCTATAAATGGGGCAAGAGATCGGGTCGCCTCCTCTCAAATTTGTTGAAGGGGGAACAAAGGCCAAATGTCATAGCGTTTATAAAAGTGCAGGATGGGACCCTGGTACGGGAAGGCCCGGAAATAGTTTCCGTTTTCAGGCAATTTTATAGCGAACTATACTCACAGGACCCCATACATGTCACCAATAAAATGCAATTCTGGGGCAACATCTCCCCTCCCAGGATCACCTCGGCTCAGGCGGCGGCCCTAACACTCCCGATTTCCCTGGTAGAGGTTCAGCAATCCATCAAAACTCTCAAACCTCTTAAAGCCCCGGGGCCGGACGGCCTTAGCGGAGAATTCTATAGGATACTCGCCCCATATATAGTAAAAACATTACAAACTTTATTTAATTCCATGCTAGAATCCCATAGTATCCCCCCCTACTTCAATGCTGCTATTATCAAAATTTTGCCCAAGCCAGGCAGAGACCCCACTTTACCAGCCTCATACCGCCCAATCTCCCTCCTCAATATAGATTACAAGCGCCTCACTAAAATTTTAACTGAACGTCTCAAACGTATAGTCCCCCATATTATCCACCCTGACCAAACGGGATTCATCCCTGGGAGACATTCAGTGGTCAATATTAGGAAGGCCTTGTCTGTCATCAATTATGTGGAGGCCTCCGGGGGTGATACCCCTGGTCTGATACTTTCGTTGGACGCCGAAAAGGCGTTCGACCTTGTGACCTGGGATCACCTCCATGAGACTCTACGGTGCAGATGATATGCTGCTCTTTGTCGCGGACCCTGCCCAGTCCATTCCGGCCATCTTAGGGATGCTACAAACGTTTGGATCCTTTGCTGGTTATAGGATCAACCTCAGTAGATCCGAGGCCATGATTTTATCTGGGGATCTTGATGGAAGGCTCACTAGTCTCGCACAACAAACCTTTGCAATTGCTAAAGACAATTTTAAATACTTGGGTATCCAGATCCCTCTGAAGATCAAGGACTTGTATAAACTTAATTATTCTCCCATTCTCAAACGTATGGGCTCTACCCTAGACGGTTGGATGTCCCTCCCACTGTCCGTCATGGGCAGACGCGCAGTGATCAAGGGAGTGGTATACCCTAAACTCACCTATTTGATCCAAAACTTGCCTATTCTACTGACTCAAGCAGACACAGAGCTGTGCACTAAGCTGTTCACGCAGTTCCTTTGGCAAGGCAAAAAGCCTCGTATTGCCAGGGCCCGGTTACAGCTAAAGAAAGAGAGTGGGGGACTGTGCTTCCCTGACATTTGGGCATTCTCATGTGGGGCCCATTTCAGATACGCTACTGATTGGCTATTCCGCAGAGAAACGTTCACCAACCTACACTTAGAGGAATCATTGTTTCACCCTTTCGCTCCAGGTGCCTTGCTGCTCACTCCCAAAGCCTCGATCCCTGCTCCAGTACTGCATCACCTGTTATTTAAAGATACTTACAGGGCATGGCGTACAGCTCATACAAAAAGCAAATGCAATCCAGACCTCTCCAGTTATGCCCCATTGTGGGGCAATCTGTCCTTCCCCCCTAGTATGCTTAACTCCACTTTTGTAACCGGGCGTGAGAAGGGAATTAAGTCCATTTGTAACATCTTCGACCCGGGGGGCTCCCTATACTCCTTCGCTCAGCTCCAAACTATATTTGATATCCCGCATAAACATCTGTATATGTTCTTTCAGGCCCGTCATTTTGCACAATCCGTGAGGACTAATTTAGGGGATGCCCCACACCCAATAGATACCATTCTGCATTATCTGCTAAACCATCCCTTTCACATTAGACATGTTGCTGAGGTTATCTGCAATAGAAACCCGGATAAATTGTGGAAGGGTACCCTTAATGCATGGAGCAGGGAGGCCCCGGCCCCCTCCCCACTGCCGGATCCCCTTAAATTCTATGCAAAAAATTTGAAGGCGCTAAGCTCCCCCCAACTGCAAGAAACATACTTTAAAGTGATGCATAGGGTTTTTATTGCTCAACCCCAAAGAAAGCACGTGGTTGCCGATGAGACCGGTGAGTGCCCTAAGTGCCACTCTCCTAATGCCACCTTTCTTCATAACTTCTGGTCTTGCCGGAAGATACGCAAGTTCTGGGATAAGGTCCTAGCTTACATCAAATCAATCTTCAAATGCCAGTTATCTAAGAGTTTTCTTGCATTAATGTGGGCTGACTTTACGGATTGGGACAACGTCCCGGGTTTGAAGGCAGACTACCCCCTGCTTACCGTAATTGTCACTATAGCGAAAAAGGTAATCCTGAGAAATTGGACTAAAGCCTCCCCTTCCTTCCTGACATCAGTTTCAGAGTCGTTGCTGGAGATACTATATATTGACAGGAGAGACACCCTCCCAGATATTGGTAAGGGTGTCCATAAATTCTATAATAAGTGGGGCAAGTATATAGAGTTTCTCCCTCCTAGCAAAAAAGAACATATACTCAAGTTATTTGAATCCACGGAGTGGTATTTACACAAACATGCAACATTTACCTGGCCCACCCAGAGCTGAGCGGTGGAGATGGTGGATCCCTATGAGGGGCGTTGACGGGGGTGTGTGTGTGTACTTGCTAGTGCCCCGATGCACAGATCTTAGCATCGGTCGGGGCATTTCCCTTCGAGAGGGGGGGGGAGTGTGAAACCTAGAGAGTTGGAGTTCTCTGGAGGAGCATGGGGTGACTGGGATGCCCCTGCGGACTCCCCCGTGCAACACCTTGCTTAGTCTCCAACTTAACTCACTCTACCGTTATGCCTGTTTAATGTATTGCCTGCTAATTATCAGTCCAGCCATTGTAAATAGTTATGACCCTGGTTTGTTTTGATTGCTGCCATATCTACTCTCATCATTGGCTAAGCGTACAATGTTCAAATCTGTCATACATATACTCCTCGGCACAACATTTCTTTATCAAACTGCTCCTCAATATGTATTAACATTGGTGATTGTGTCACTGCTCTGTTTTACTGTCGTTGTATGCATATGTCTATTTTTCTCCACCCTACTGTATGCTTGCCAAAGAAACTTCAATAAAATGTGTTTAAAAAAAAAAATAAAAAATTTCATACATATTATTCCATACTTTACTCAGCCACCCCTAACTACTCAGATAGAAGAGCTGCTCTTTTTAACAGACTAAAGCTACCTACACATTTTGTCTGCACAAAGAGAGATCCTGAAAATAGGCAGCTAAAACCATCAGAACAACAAAACACCATGCCCATGGCTTTTCTGCAGAATTTTACAAGACACTCAAACCAGACATAACACCTACCTTAACTAAGCAGTACTTAACAGTGCTCTTCATTCTGAAAATTCCCCGTACCCTTCTTTCAATAAGGCACATACTATAATTCTACTAATAAGCTAGCAAAACAAGTAACATCGTATCGACCCATCACCCATTGAAACTAGCCAACAGATTCAGTCCGTTCTTCCTGCTCTTCTGGGTGTCCTATGGCTGGCACACCCCTTCGTTCGTAGTTATGCTGTGGACCTTAGTTTCATAAATACGTTCAGAGCTTCTGGTCGTAACATCTGCTGCGCACATGCGCAGAACATGGAGCATTTTCACGACTACATTGAGAGCAAAAATGCAAGCAGGCGTAGGTCTGGATCAGGCCCAATCTCCCTACACTATAACACACTTAGGAATAGTCTGGATCATATGAAGATTTGTAATGCCCTATCTTATTAGACAACCATATTCCCTCACCTTACAATAGAACAAATTCTCAAAACACAAAAATATTCTCATAGGGTTCTCTAGGCTAACACTTAGAGGTGATATGAGATGGGTCTATCTAATGACTATGCTTGTCCTAAAAGGTCAGAGAGCAACCCTACTACATTATTTTTGGGAATGGCTCCAAATCCACAAATTTTGGAAAGAGGTTCACTTATTTTCCACCACCTGTATACTTGAAACCCTGTCAAGTATGCAAACCCTGTGCTACCTGGATCCTGCTCTGAAACTCAAAAGTCAGGTTAAACATATGGCTACCATCGTGTTGGCAGTGGCCTGGAAGTATAATCTACAGCACTGGATCCATAATAGACCACTCAATATTACTATATTCAAAGACAAGTTGTTTTATTTGTTTCAATGGAATGGCTTGAAGCTACTTTTTTGAAAGAAAACTCAGTTATTTTTTTTTACTATTTTGGGAAATTACCTCCCCA